>NDXB01000975.1:212560-226498 GCA_002631895.1 Agapornis roseicollis
TTTTTTTTTTTTTTTTTTTTGTTTGTTTGTTTGTTTTTTCTGTAATTTTCAGGAGCAAAACATCTTGTGAGAAGTATGTGAAATGACACAACCATGCAATACAAACAAGTAACACAAAACCAGCATGTACTGCCCCTGTTAGGTGCATGGAGGCAGTATACGCGTCTGGGACATCTGGCTGCAGTGTCCATAGTAGATTGGATGTGGGCAGTCCACCACATCAGGCCATGGCTGTCAGTGCTGCTTACAGCCTAAGTAAGTGCCCATACCTCAGCTGTGCAGACCTTCCTCCTTCACCCTGCTCCCTGAACAGACTGGGGACAGGAAGCCTTTGTAAGAATCAGTGTCCCTGATAATAGTTTTACAGTGCACGGAAAGCAAAACAATGCTTTTCTGGTTATATTCTTTAAGTGTTCCATCATGTTCAATTTGAAAATTGTGAGGCCAGAAAAACGAACATAAGATTTGAAATATTTCACTTATATATGAGAAATCATTAATCTAAGCAAAAACACATTTTAGGAGAACATGAATTTTATTGGAAGAGTATTTTCAATTAAATATGCTTAAGTAAAACCTTTGACCAGCTTTGCAATCTTTATTTTTAGTGAAAGATATCAAAATTCTACTTTTGGTTTCCTTTCAACACTCCTTCCAGCTTAGCTCCCTAGCTCCTGAGAGTGCTTGCTTGCTTTATTCCTGGCAAAACCCCTCCAGGCCACAGGGACTGGGGCTTAGTCCCTGTGTGCCACATTTACATTTGGAGTGAGTGCCATGTTTCACAGCTGCAGCTGTTGGCGTACTGTTTCTGCCTTTATTTGCATTTCAAACAGAATCAATGGAAGCAGTGAACTACAAAATCAATCGAAGTTTTTCACAGAAAACAAATGCCTTTTATTAATCTGACTCAGCTGCTAAAATACTGCATCATGGAAAACTTGGTAAGTTTGCACAATCCCTAATGCTGAATATCATTTCAGGTGACATGAACAGTATTTTTGTGTCAAAAACTATAATTTCAGAAAAAAATCTTCTACAGATGGTGGTAACCTAATTTTCAATAGGTAATCACTCTGTTGTTCATCTTAAACAGATTAAAATACAATTCCAAAATCAGTACAATAGAAAAGAAACTGAAGCTTAATAATTCTTCCTCTTTTTTCCCCTCAAGTATCTTATGCTGCTCTATCAAATATTTCATGTGCTATAGTAGTCTGCATTTCCTAGCTGGCAGTTTGATTTGGATTGATTTCTATCTCATCACTATTCCCATGCTCTTTGTATCATTTCTCACTCGCAAATTTGAAAACTTGCTTTGGAGACTAGCATCACGTATAACAGAGTAACTGTAGGCAGTGTTACAAGTCAAGATTCTAGAGAAAAAAATAGAAAGAAATAAAAATAAGAAAATAAATATGAAATAAAAAAGGCAGCAAAGTCACAGTGAAGCTATAGCATCCCTAAGCAAAACCCACAGACACTGCCTATAACAGTGGTTGAACACAACCCCAATTTTTCTGCTTCAACGGGGCACACCAGCACTTCTACAAGATGTTCCTACTGCACTAGCATGTCTGCAAGAAAGCAGATCTGTGGGGAGCAGAATGAAGAGCACTCTGACATCTTTACCACAGCTAACCACTCCAGCCATTCCTGCTGTAAAGGGAGCATTCACTCCTGATCCTCCTAACAGCCTGGAGTGTAATTTAAAACTATTTTCTCCCCTACTTCTGAACAGCACTGTCACCCACTCCCGGTTCTACCTTCAAACGATATGCATCATTGCTTCCAGCTACTGAAGAACATTTCTGACAAAAAAATAACCCTATTCCCTGGAGAGGGAGGTAGTGGGCGAGCACAAAGATTTGAAATAACCACACTGAGCCTGTGGCTATGACATCAGACCTCTTAAGCTGATGGCTGGGACACTAATAGCAAGAGTACTTTGTTTCTTAATGGACCTCTGGGTTCCTCAGTGCACCCTCTGTGTGAATTGTCAGACATTATTCCTCCCCTCAACTCTCTTTTTCTTTTTTTCCACTCTTCAGAGTTGAGACAGGCCTAGACAAATCACCTTTGCTAAGCAGTGGCAGCATCAAGGTTACTATTCTGCCTTCTAATCCTTGATGGGAAATGTTCAAAGGATAGCTAGATCCTGCAGGGACTCAAATCATCTCTTTGTAGATGTCAGGATGTGCTTACAGCTGTGGTCATTCAGACACAAAACCAAGGTCCTGTCCACAAAGCATGTCTTGACATCTTGCAGAATAGTTTCTGTGTCACAAATGAATTCCCACCGTGAAGTAGTTTTCTGTTTCCACCTGCTTAGTTTCTCCCTTGCTAACACATTTGCTAGGGTTTGTTATAATTTTCTGGGTGCTGTTAATAAAGCTGTCACACATTTAGCTCTACAGCTGCACTTCAAAAAAGTCAATGTTTACTATTTGTGTTTCTGTTTGTCAAGATTTTTAATGAACATTTTGGAAATACTTTATTTTGTAACTAGCTGTGCACAAGGCTCTTTCTTTGTTCCAGATACAGCTATTGTGCATGGTGCGTAAGAAAAATAACATAAGTACTATGGAATATAAGACATTGTTCTTCTGTACAGAGATAATCTGACTGTGTAGATTTCTCATGCACCATCTATCACAGATGCTGGAAAGAGAAGAAACATCCTAAATTACACAGAGTAAGGGCTGATCCAACCAGCCTTCAGATAACAGAATTTTTATCCCTGACTTAAGTGGGAGCTAAAAAAACTCACTGAAGAATGATTAAAAACAACAGTCTACAAAATACATTTTATGAGATAAAAATATAGGATTTTTTCACACTGCCAAAAATACTGTTACTTGCTAATTAACAATTTCAAGAAAACTTAATGTTTTATGAATTATTACAGTCACCATGCACCACAGTGCTAATTTCCCCATGGCTATAAGAACAAGTTAATTGTGAATTGGTTCGTGGTCTAATATTGTGAACTCAGACATAAATTATTCATCCTCTCTCATATAGCTCTATATCCCATCTGCAAGTTACATGGAAATTACTCTCTCCAGCTCAGCTTCCACCTAGTGTAAACTGGCATAGCAACAGTGAATACACAGTCACCCTGTATTTAGCATGTGCTTAGCAATAGGCCTAAGAAACTCTATTTGGAAATGTCTTTAGTAACTAAACAGCTCCTTCAGATGAGTTTTGGCACATATGTGTGCATCAGTGGTCCCAGCATAAACTCTCTAGCTTGTCTACCAGATGGATTAAGAGCTGTGGTAAACTGTACCAAGAAAAATTACCATTTCAGTATAATGCTTAAAAAACCCCTTAAATTAAATGCATTTGTCTAATTTTACTAATTTAGCTGCAAGCATCTGCAGATATGTGTGTCCATTTTTATTTTCTCATTCAGGCTTTTCTCAACAAAATCAGAATAAGAAGGGAAATCAGAAGACAAAAAAGTTTTAAAAACTCCACATTTTAAAGTGGCATTTTTTAAATATCTGTAAAAAGATTATGTTAAAACATGAGGAAGTGCTTAAGTCTTTGAAGGATAGGATCCAGCCAAATCTGTAAGTCCACTGAATGAGTCACCTGCGTATGAAGTTCAGAATTAGACCCAACTGTGTAGTACGATAATTATTGTAACACTAAGGTTGTTCTAAAAATTTCAGAAGACAATTTCTTGCTTTCTCATCTTTTCATGCCATGTATTAGCTTTTAATTATTTCTTACAATAACTTTTAAAATGTATATTTTAGAAACATACTTGGGAAGGTGCTAACTGGTTTACATCATTGTCTGTTAACTCTCACATTTCCCTATTTCTCTAAGTGTACATGCAAGTATCCCCCCAGATTGCCACCCTTCTTTGGTTCACAAAGAAAGAGTACCTTCTAGTTTATGTTCTCTTCTGCTGTTGAAGACAAGTTCTATCATATCAGATACTTATCCAGTGTCAACTTAAGGACAAGTGAAAGATGAAAAAATTATTTCTCTCCCACCTCCTCTGTCTGATTTTATTCCTGCCTGTCTTTTGTGATCCCCTGTTGTACAGCACACAGCTTATCAACTGACACAAAAATAAATGCATAATAAATATTCTGCAAGAGCAGAGAAAGGAGTTTGCTAAATATAAACGAACTGTCTGGTCAGACTTCTACCTTTGTCCTTAAGGGTAAATACTGTTGTCTCAAGCACTGACATCTTTCAATTTGTTGCAGTGCCGTCTCAAGTGCAACAAGCAACTAGTAATCAGCCTAGTTCTCAGATGCCTGGAGTGTCAACAGAGAAAAAAAGGCAACGATTCTTACACAAAGCTGCTTTAAAATCAACTTGCACAACTGGAGTATTGCAATGGATGGCAATACAGTCTTCAGAAGGGATAAGCCAGAAAGGAGAGGCAGTGGGGTAGTCCCATATGTTAGGGAGAGTTTTGATTGTTTACAGATTAATGGCTACGGTACGGTTGAGTGTTTATGGGTAAGAATCAGGGGGAAGGCCAAAAAGGCAGATGTTGGGTTCATGTTGGGATCATGGTGGGTGACATCCAACCAGGATGAAGAGGCAGACAGAATATTCTGTACGTAGCTGAGGGAATTCTCACTGTCACCAGCCCTTGTTCTCGTGAGGGACTTCAGCTTACCAGATGTCTGCTGGAAATACAACTCAGCAGACAGGAAACCATCTGGGAGGTGAGGGAGCCACCTAGAGAAGGTGCCTCACTGCACTTGTTGTCTGTGAACAGAGAAACACCTGTGGGTGATGTGATGGTTGGAGGCTGTTTTGGGCATAGTGATCACTAAATGGTAGAGTTTTAACTCTTCAGGAGGTAAGGAGGGTAAAGATTTAAGAGTTCACTAAGTGTTCTCTTGAAAGAAGGCTTGAGTCTTTTACACTGTTATCTCATATCCACTTTGTATCATATTATTGCATGATTCCTCTTAAAAATCCTGACTATTTTTATAATATAACATTAAATAGCTTAGCAGACTTGCAGGCAGACCTATCCTGAGGTACTGTATGCTCTACTTTCTGTGTAGAGTAGGAACAAGTATAAGACAATGTCTGGATGCATGGCTATTTAGGTGAAGTGGTCTATCAAAGAAAGTTGACAAAACAAGATACAACCATAATGCAATTTCCTGACAAAAAATAGTCTTTTTTCACTTTCGCCTGGGATCTGGGTATATTTCAGAATTCATCTAACAGTATAAGAACTTTTGTAGTATACGTGTCGAAGCTAGGTTGCAACATCATTAGAGGAATGGCCCAGGAGTACAGATACAAAAAGACATTTTCAGTTGATGTTTTTTTTTAAAAAAAAAAGCTACTGGTTTTGAGTGGTTTATAATTTGACTACTGTAACTCACTTCCCTTAGAAAAAAAAGCAGGGAAAGATAAAAGTCTATTGTATCCTTTTTAAACAAGTAATGAAAATTTACAAAATCACTAGTGTTTATTTACATTTCTAGTGCCCAAACTGTTTTTTTCTACAAATAAAGAGAGAAACCGAACACTCACTTAAAATTATCTCCCTTAGCTTAAAAATTTCCTGTGAATCATCTGGTTCTGGCCTTTATAATAATCTGGTGGTCTTTTATGAAAATTATATATTTCCTATTCTGACAGATTTGCAGTATAACTAGGTGGGAAACCCACAAAGGAAGTGGAGCAACATAAGGAACATACAAAACAGTCCAAGGAGGGGTTGAGAGAAGGTAACACAGAAAGAGAGCACTGCAGACTGGTAATCCTTATCCATGGAAGAGAACTGGGTTGGCAGCTGCCAGAAAGGTCTGAGTTTGGGAGAATCTTGGTTTTCCAAGAGGTCAAACATGCACTGTAGGCCCAGGGTCCTTGAATCCTGCATCAAGAACAAGGGCACACCTGGATGTTCCTTGGGGGGAATCAATTCCCGCCTGTATGCCTTCATTTCTGATAGTGTGCATTATGTTTTTTACATAGTCATATGTGCCATACAACTGATGTGACATCACCAGTTGTCTGTAGATTGCAGCAGCACTGACTAGTCATATCTGATAACATATGGACTATACTGAGTTCCTCTGATATTAATGACAATTCACTTAGCCTTCTCTCTACAGAAATTCAGGTTGTAAATCTGTTTAAATGAGGCACAAAGGGAAGGCTTGGCTTCCCATCTCTTTATGTTTCATTAAAGAGGAGAGGAAAGAAATATTAATACTAAGATCATTTTTCAAAGAGTCTTTGAAATGTCAGCTTTGGCTTTTACATCGTTTATGTAAATTATACATATACATATAAACTGCTCACTATTTATGCAGAGTAAGCATTCCTGTGCAAGATTAGTAGTAGCATGTATGATCTCCCACTTGGGGAGTTACTCCCTATTTCTGGATTTTATTACTTTGTTAACAAACGCAGATTTCTTGGTAATTAAACCAGCCATTTAAAGTTCTGAAGTATGTGACCATGTCAAGATTTGTTGAAAGTTATCCCCAGTTATCAGAAGTTAACAAAGTAATGTGATAATTATAAAACACACGACTATAAAAAAACACAGAAACGAATCATCTCTCCCCTTGAATATTATTGTGCTGATAACTGGTCTGAACAGGTTGTCCGACTAGTGAAGAGCCACTTACCTACTAATATTTTAAAGTTTTAAGCTTTATAAGAATTCTCCTTTAGTGTATATTAACCTGAAAATTGTGTTTGAAGAGGACATGTAACATGGAGTATGTACTATACTGATTATTTTTCATGGGAACAAAAAAGCAATTTTCAGGTCTGAATTTCAGTGTTGGCTATTAATAAGTATTGCCTCCAAGGGAAAAATTATGTTACTTTGGAAACAGAAAGATTGCCCTTGAGCTCATATATAAGGGTTAACAGGCTTTTTAAAAGTCTAGAATCAACATATTTTTTTTAACAGCTTTTTCAAGTAATAGTAAGATTAAGACAATATAAGTTACTTTGGAGTTTGATAAAACCAACAGAACATTTTCCTTAGTAAGGAATAAAGCCTGCTCAGTGAGTCTCTGAGTAATACTGAGGAAAAGATACTTCTAGTCTCCCTCATCATCCGCTTCTCTTCTTCTCAGTCAGCATTAGCACAGGTCTTTTCTAGGACTGGCTTCAGGGTGGATGGATGTACCAAGTCTAGCTCTTTGTGGTGTTCTTGTTTCAAAAGCTATCTCGAAACAAAGCTGGAACAAGAAAAAAGTCCAAGCCTTTTCTGTAGCATCCAGAGTGATTCTGGAGCTCTTTTCTTGCAGTCTTACCTGGACAATGCTAAATCAGAAATGCAGAAAAGTAGTGGGCAAACTTGGCTCTTATTTCACAGCCTGTGTCAACTTTGGCTTCTTTGATCTGCATATATCACTGAGAGATCAAGAAACCAGCTGGTAGCTGTGAAAACTGAGGAGCGTCTGACCAACCCTATCTTAGGTAATTGGCCATTCTCATTAACTGCTTGAGCCTGGCAGAAGATATGACCAGGTATCACAAGAGGTCTGAACAGACCACAGCCCCTGCCCCATGGGGAAGTGACTGGTAGGGAGAAGGGATGTGCTGGAAAGAGCACAATAAACGGCAGAAAAGGGAGCAAAAAACCTGTCTCTTTCTTCAGGGTTTCTGTTAGCAGCAGCCACCAAAAAACCAAAGAAAAATATTGATGGTGGCTTGACAGAAAAATATTGGAAAACTGGACATAAGCAAATCTAAAGGAATTCAAAGACGTTCTTTTAGTCCAAGTACTAGTGAAAGACACAACAGTATGTTTCTGCCATTTTATTCTTTTACAGCCATGAGGTACATCCAGAGACTTCATAGAAGGTGAGTAAAAGCCTTCCAGTATCTCTGTTTACCAGTGATGTTTCCCTTGATATATTCCTCAGTCCCTATTGTTCCTCCCCTGAGAGCTGCTGTCACCAACTGATCACTCCTCCTGTTCCTTAGAGGACAGTATCTGCAGCCTTCAAGAAGCTGTGCTAGTGCTGATCTATTAATCATCTGTCAGACAACACTCACACAGGCAATTCCATTAGCAATATCTATCTCAATGACAAAGTACGGCTTTTATGCGTCTGGGTTTCAACCACATAAATTTGTGTTATGCTGGGTCTCTTTCTTTTGACAATGGAAATCACTGACCTAGCCCAAGTTGTGTTTATTATCCATTTTCTTTCAATCAGATGGGTTGAGAGACATCTTGCCATAAAAAATGGCTTGTATCCTTTGCTGATAACCATGCTGTTTTGGCTGAACTAAGAGAAACAGTAACAAAGATTCAGCTTTCCACATAAAGGGAAAAAAGAAGTTAAAAAAATTGATCTTTGAAATCTGAACCTGTATTTTAGAAGGTTCAAAAGGTTGAGAATATTGGGAAAAAACCCTTGCAAGCTGTAAGAGCTCTATACTTTACATTATTGTTGTTGTTTAAATGAGAAAAGTAATCCTGTGAAAATTAGATGAGCATTTTTCATGTGAATGCCTTTTGGCAATATTATGATTCACAGTACAAAGTGTCATGCTGCTTCATAATAAATTGATCTGAACAAGGTAGTAAATAACTACTGCCTTTATAATGAAGAAAACATTTTGCATTATCAATGTTTCTGAAATAGGCTGGCTGAACAGAGTTTTTCCCCTAAATACATAGCAGCAGGTTAAATGCTCCAAAATTTTCCAGTGGTAGCATCTATCCTCCTACACTTTGGCAGCAGGCAAAATAACCCTGATTAAATTAATCAATGTCTTCAGCTGTTGTGCTCATTATCAGCCCTTTAACACTGTATGTTCTGAAGATATATCCTTAAGTGCAATAATGGTAGGCATTGGCTCATTAGCAAGTATGATCAACATGGGTTATCAAAAGCATTTTTCATGCATAACAAATAGAGCAAATTACTAAAACAATAGAAGAAATATCTAAGATCTACAGCAGGTTGATCTACATGATGTAATATTTAATTAACATAATTTGAAACAGATTTATAACAACTTAATTCTGTCTAAATGAGACCATAGATACTCTGCGGCTTCCTGCAGAAAGACTGTGACCTGGTTGGCAGAATGTCAGGTGAAATTAGACTATGCAAAGAAAATGCTATTTTAGATGTAATACACTCCATTTAATGTATCACACTAAGCACACAGGCTGTGTAATTACAGACACTCATGAATTGTAAGTCATTAGAATGACAAAGTGTCAGCATTAGTGAGACATTTAGCCCACCCAGTATTAAATGAACACAACTCAAGTACACTTTCAGGTTCATCATTAGCATTTAAAAATAACACCCAAAAATGCAGGGGGATGCTTAAGGAACATGAAACCAATATAGCTGCATTTCCCCCCCAAAGATTAAAATAACTATTTAATTTATTTTCTCTTTTGGGGGAAGTAATCTAGTTTTAGTATTTCCTCTTGGCGAAGGTTGCCATTAGATTCCATTGGAAGCTCCCACTGTCTTGCATGACGGACAGAGTTGCATGATTTTATTTTCCATATGAACCATGATAAGTCTGGCACACTTAATTTTCTGAGGGAGTTACACAGAGAGGAGAACTCTTACTAGCCATTAGCAATTGATATGCCTGATGTTAGTTCTAAGTTATGCAAACTCACAAGTATTCTTTCTTAAATTAAGAAAAAACTGCATGCCTGTTGAGAACAGCATAAATAATAACAACAAATATACAAATAAATAAAATATTTAATAAATATTTGAACAAATAAATAACGTTGGGGTTGACCTGCCTTCACTGAGATCAAGAGCAAATTTCAGATACACACTTTTTTTGCTACAAATTCCATTTAAATTTGAAGACTCCAGCTAAGAAAAGGAAAATTCATTTATGCTGAACTAATCAAATCAGCTAGATTTGCTAGTTTGAGAATTTGGTACTTGTGGTCCTTATTGCATTTTTTTTGAGATGGCTACATTTAGCGGCTCTACAGAAGGGCAGCAAAGCTGGTGAAGGGTCTGGAGCACAAGTGTGATGAGGAGTGGCTGAGGGAACTGGGGTGTTTAGTCTGGAGAAAAGAAGGCTCAGGGGCAACCTTATCACTCTCTACAACTACTTGGAAGGAGGGTGGAGTGAGGTGGGGGTCGGTTTCTTCTCTCAAGTAACAAGTGATAGGACAAGATGTGGCCTCAAGCTGAGCCAGGGGAGGTTTAGATTGGATATTAGGAAAACTTTCTTCATGGGCAAGGTGCTCAGGCATTAGAACAGGCTGCCCAGGGCAGGGGTGGAATCACCATTCCTGGACATGTTCAGAAAATGTGTAGATGAGGCCCTCAGTGACATGGTTTAGTGGTGGTCTTGGCAGTCCTGGGGTAATGGTTGGACTTGATGATCTGAAAGGTCTTTGCCAGCCTAATTAATTCCATATATCTATGATTCTACAAAGTTACATTACCGTGTAGTTAATAAGACATTAACCTGAAAAATTAAAATTAAAAAAGGGCATATTTATAATATATAGTATTTTAAACATATATTACATAGTCATATATAAGGAATACACACAATAACATGAGTAACAAATTCAACCATGTAAATAAATCCAAATTACATAAAACCTAGAGAAATGTTTGTTTTCTGTACAGGTCCTTAGCGAATCCTCACAACTGTGCAGATCTTGCATATTGTTCCAACATGCTCCCTACAGAAAAACTGCTTCCCTTGCACAGACCACTAAGAATAACTTGAGGGGGGAGGAGGAGAAATCAGAAAAAAATAAGATCAACAATGACCTGACCATGCAAGCTCATCATGTGGCATTTCATGGATGGCCACTGTAAATCTGGCTACTTACATGAGCATTTAGAAGACTAGACCGCTTCATATTCATCTTTCACATCAAATTTGGATAACCAGGATAAATGTTATGGAATTAAGCTATCCAAAGTTCTTCCCGGCATAATGGCTGTATATTCCTCACAGCTACATATTTCTGCTAGACTTGATCATTTTTAGCCAATGCCTTGGTGCTTTTTTTATCCTCTCTTACACTCTACACTGCTGCAAGGGGTGGGCAGCTGTCCCTGAACCCAACTCCGTTTATCAAACCTACATATCAGAGAAGAACAGCAAGGCATAGGAACACAGCTGAAACTAGAGAGAGTGCACGGTCTGTCAGCATTAATCCTTTTTAGTATTCTGCTTCACACCAGAGAGGATTTAATTGTTTCTTAAATGACTCTAGGGCCTCTGAATGAGCAAACCTGTCTAACAGAGCAGACATTTATTTGAAAGAATCTTTGTAATAAATACTGATCTATCGTATCTGTAGATCATTCTGGAGACACAGCAATCTCTCCTTGCCTAATTAAACTGTGCTAATATGAAAATGTGGGCTAGCCCCATAAGGCACAACTGATCTGATGGAGTGTGGAAATGCCTGGAAGTCACAAGCTCTGGGAAGAGAGGCTGGGAAGCACAGAAATTCTGCCTGCATGCTAATGAACTCCACCAGATCATAATCCATACAGATGCAATTTGTATTCTCTTCCATAACTTCAGCCTCAAAGTCTTCTAATTAACCCTCAGCCACGAGATAAGCATGGTGCAGAGGCAGGGATGGCACAGCAGAGGTGACAAAACCGCAAAAGACTCCTCCTTGCCACTTCTCTTCCCCAGGGTTTGAAGGTTGTGTCACTCACTAAGAAGGGTAATCAAAATGTCATTTACTTCATCTCCCCATAGTATTTTAACTTTTATGCTGTAAGCATCCTAGATTTAGGACCAGCAAGAACGTTTTAGTAATTAGAAAGCACACATTTCCACAGACACGTGGCTGCACTTAGAAGCATTTCATTCCCACTTGACATGGAGCTTTGTTAGAGATGGCTGACAATATTTCACCAGCTTGATTTAAGATTTGCACAAGCACTCAGCTTCTATAGATGTCTAGGTCTAATGGAAGTCAGCTGATTTATTGGCAATGCCAGCACCGCCCAGCTCACAAGGAAGCCTTAGAAGAGAAGAGCTGGGTTTTATTTCAAGTGGTGCCACAGCAACCCAGCAGTGCTGCATTTAATTTTATGCAGAAACCAGCTCCCCACAAACATTTCCTTCCAACTCTTTATAAATGGGATCTATAAACTGCAATTCTTCAACAGCAGTCCAATGCTCCCCTAACACATAACAGAGTAGATCTGGTGGGGCCCTTCTGTTTTCAGTAATATTGCTCATAATTTACATGTGCTAAAAGCAAAATTTGTTAAAGTGATGTAGCAATCACAGTTAAAGATAAATTCCTGGCTATGTTTTTGGTTATTTGAGAGGTTTTGTTTGTTGTTTGTGTTGGGTTTTTTTACATAAGTGGTAAAAGAGAGCTGCTCCCAGCAGCCTTTAGAGCCCTAGTACTTTGCCCACAGTCAACTCAGCTAAAATTATTTGAATGGCCATTTACCAGTATTTGTGTATATCAAAAGTATTTTGTCCATAGAGATATGTGCAGGTATTCAGCTTCATAAAATGGTGGTCACATGTGTTTTTTTTAAACACAACTCAGATCTGAAGAAGTTACACAAATGGGTGAATGGCTAATCTCAGCTTTTCATCTTTGGTGTTATTTTCAAATCAAGTTGAGTGATCCCTGTAGTAATTACTTTCTAACATCTGGCTGGTAGCTTATTTGAAGAGAGTTGGTAGCCTCATTTTGAATTCTAATGAGGATCACACTGCATAAATCACTGATGCTAGGTTCCCTACTGGCACACTCTGCAGAGCAGTCCCCAAAGGGAAACTGAAGCAAGACAAAAAAAAAAATAATCAATGTGATTACATCCCTGCAACTGAATAATCCATACCAAGGACTGTCCGCAGCATCTAGTGTGACTGCTACAGTCAGTCTTTATGTATTTGAGGGGAAAAGTTATGGACTAAACTTCAGTTCTCTTGATTCAGAATATATCACGTGCTTTACAGTCACTTAGAACGCCATAAGGTTGGGGTTTTTTTCTATCCATAAGAAAGGCAAAAGGCCACACAGTGAATATACTTGTATAAGCAAGTATTTTTAGACAGATAATACTGAAATGCTTTGTCAAACTATATGCTACTTCATTCCTATATTCCTAACAGGCAGCTATAGCTTAGACTGAGACAGGAAACAATATGTGAGATACATTAAACCTGATAACGGAATTGAAGTCTACTCGCATAGATCTCAGGTCTCTTATTCCATTCTGTGCTCTAAATTCAACATGGGAGAGGAGGCAGTGATGTACTTCTTGGTGTGGTTATATTGCAGCTTCAAAACAGGGGAAGCTCAGGTCTGTTAGAAACATCCTGAAAATGCAGATCTGTATACATGATCTGTAAGGCTGATTTCCTCAGCTGTATCTACAGCATGTGTTAATTGATACACAAACATAGCTGCATATATTGGGGTCTTGCTTTCCCCCTGCTGGCTCTGCAGAATTAATGTAAAGTTAACCATTTTCATAAATGATCATTATCTGTGGTCTTCTAACTGAGAGACCTCTCACCTGCATGAGCTATGCTTTGCTTTTCCTCTGTTGACTGTAAGATTTGAAGTTTGACAAGCGCATTTACAGTTGTAAATTAGCTTCTTCCTTCATCCTCCACAGTCAACAGAGCTGAATTTTCTGAAATTTAAACTCCAAGCAAGTTGTCAGAGCAAAATAGAAAACATATGTCTCACATTAAGTACTATGACCTAAAAACAGTACAGAACTTTGTATGTGCTTATTTACTGCACAGTATGAGTATGGGCGTTGAGAATGCCATCTACTGGCAAAAAAGCATGAAGGAGCATAATTCTATGGCAGACGACTTCCAAAAATGGGAAAGGGTAAGAAAACATGTTCGTTTGTTTGGGTTTTGGTGGGTTGTTGGTTTTGTCTTTTTTTTTTTTTTTTTTTTTTTTTTTTTTTAATGTTTTTTTTAACCAATTTTTTTGTTTTTTTTTTA
>NDXB01000975.1:272029-282145 GCA_002631895.1 Agapornis roseicollis
AAAAAAAAAAAAAGAAACCCAGAAGAAATCAAGAACCACAATGAAGAAGTTGATGGTGGCATTTATGTGTGGGCCATGCAACTGGGAGTCAAGTCTGCATCCTAGTAAAACATGCAATTCATGCCTACCAGAGTTTATGGGAGACCTAGAGCAGTACCAGTTCTTAAAGTATAAGCTGGGGTGGGAGAGGGAGCAGTAGTGGGGAGAGAGGTGAGAGTGGGAGGTGTCACTTGATGCCACAATCTTGAAGAGATATTCAAAATGTGGATGCCCATTATTATGGAAAGAAAGAGGTTAAAAAACCCAAAATAAACTGAGAAAACACTGTTCAACCACTTATTGATCACACATGATTGTTTAGGCAAATCCATCTGGTATGAGATGCCGTGGAGGGTTATCATATTCCTAAATTGCAGTATTTCCTATCGCAGCACATTTATTTTTATGGCTGTAATAGAGCAACCTGTTGAAATAAAAAAAAAAATGAACTAAAACCTGCATGGAGCCCTCAGGACTGTTCTGGCTGTTCATATGAGTTCTCATTTGCCTCAGTAAGCTACCTCAGGCAACGGTCTGATCTAAACATCGATCCCTCCCCAAAACAAAACAAACAAACCAAAACAAAACAAAACCACCCCAAACCACACTAGACAATCATGATATAACTTGCCTTAAAGGGGCAGGTATTCTTGCCTCTCAGAGTTTGAGATACAACCTTGAGGACTAAGGGAAATCTAGTAGTGACCTAGACAAGTGACCTAGGCTGGCCAACTGGCAAAGAAGGATTGAGATCTTGGCAGCAGAGTAGCAGACAGCATTTCTTTTTTTTAAATGAAATAACAATAATAAAAAAAAAGCAAAACCAAAACTAAACCTGTGTATTCACCCGCATGGAAAATTCATCCTCAGAACTCAGCTGTGCTATCAGGGCCAATGGTTGTCTCCCCCTAGAAAACTGTGCAGGCTTTGTCTGGCAGTGCATGAAAGCGATGAGATGCTTGGATGCTTGGGGTTTTTTGGTTTCTTTTAAAGGTTTCTTTGAAATTTTATTGCCATTCTTTCTAAAAATTTTATTTGCAGTTAAACAAGATTACTTGTAGGCTGTGGTATGTGTGATCTTCTTCTTGAAGTCTCAAATAGCTGTATCACCTCATAGCAAAATTAGGCTTCATCTACCGAAGCATATTTATTGTTCCTTGCTCTACTACTGAAATATCTAACCTTGTCATCTCTCCCTTTTTTGATCAGTGCATAAACAATCTGCTACTGGGCAAGCTTATATTGATCTAAAAAGCCATCATAAATTTTCCAGGTTCAGATTTAAGTTGCATTAACTGGAAAAGGCATATCACTGTAAAATGCAGCAGTCTCAAAAATCAATAAATCTTGCAGTTGGAACGGAAGAGGGTTTTCAGCACCTCCCCCCATCTCCTACTACCTTCTTAAGAGGGAAACAGAACACCATGCTGTGCCCAAGGAATGGTCACAAACTGAGTTCTCTAGCACCTGCCAGTGCTGTTTTTTCCCGTGGTAGCAGCATCCACATTCTGGTTACTGAATTCAGCACATCTGCAGGAGCAAGAGAAGGGCTAGAGTTAGGTAATTAATTCAAGTAATGTTGACATTGCATTTCAGCCTTAACAGTCAACTTGCTGCCTTAATAGAACTGAGGTGTGCTAGGACTGCATCAATCACTTGCCCAATCTCTTTTTGCTTTCCCCTTCTTATTAGGGTTGAGTGTTAAATTTTAATGATGCATGTCAGTGTTTTTTAATTTAATTCCCACAAAGGGTTTTTTTTTCTTGCAAACATCCTTCAGATATGAAGAACGACAGAGTGCCATTTTGAATTTTGTCTTCTTCCTGCATATTTTTTAATCTAAAATCACTACTTTGGACATCTGGTTATGACAAACTCATTGCAAGACATGTTGCTGTGTTAGTTTTGTTGCTGGCTGTTTTGCCATGGACAGCTGGTCACAGAAATTTCATCCCATGCAGCATTTATTCCTGGGCATGAATCTATTTCCAGCACATGAAGATGAAGTTTCACTACAGTCACAACAGCTACTAGAATTCTGCAGCTTTGCACTCTACAGAGGATTCAGGCAAAGACATTCTTTATGTGGCCACTACAGCCAAAGTATCCTGGATAAATGAGAAATGATAAAAAAAATAATGGCCTTCCAGAGAGATGCTCAGGGTGAAATCACCAGTTCAGGTGTCTGAACCCTACTTTTTGCTACAGAGTAGGATTTTAATCATGATTGTCAAAGCCATTTGTCTTTTATTCTTAACACAAGGAAAATGACAGATCTCTACTGGTGCTAAAGGCATGAAGTGTTACCTATTTATTTCCTGATACTTTGAAACCTAGTCTCAGTGACTTTAGAAGTGGCTTCATGAACACTGGTCTCTCTAATAATCAGGGTAATTGCTTAGAAATCTTTACTCCATATATTCCTTTGCAAACCCTATAATAGGCACCTACCCGTGAAGAATAATACATTTCTTTTGACAATTGAAAAGCAATGTCTGATTTTACTCTTGGTTGCCATTATCAGCTGGGCATAGTACAGTCCCAGCAAGTGCTAATTGAGCATTAACAGCAGCTGAGCAGTGACACAATTAACTCATGCTAACTGGAGTCGGTGTGACTTGCTTACCCTTCCCCCAGCCATCTCAGTGATGCCTGTACAGGAGGAAGGACCCCTGCATCCAACGGCTTTGACATTTTAATGATCACTAGGTCACACTGCCCTGTATGTCCAGCCATGACCTGCCATCACCATTTTCTCCCATACGTGGAAGTGGCCAGTTTGACAAGGCAATGAAAAAGAATGGACTGTTGGAATAGTATCACAAAGCTTGGGATGGAGACAAACAAAGCAGCTGGCTTGCAGCACCCCAACAGGGTCAGTGGGATGCCCTCTGTCTACATGGGAGCACTGTCTTTAAAAAAAAAAAACCTCGGGCCTCAGCTTTACAAAACTAAGTCCATCTTGGCCTGCCTCAGTTTCCCTTGATTTACTGTTAGAATATTCTCATGCGGTTTTCAATGGATGAATAATCTCATTTCAGGTCTGTTTGCTTTAAGCCACTATTTTCAGCCTTGGTTTTATTTCTAGTACCTGTGTTATTTTTCAAATCGAATTCATCCCTCTTTAAATTTTCTGTTTAATTTACAGCTGCTCACTAAAACCAGGTAACAGATGCACCTATCAAATCTGTTATTTTTGTGGGGAAAAAAATCAATACCAGCTTTTGCATTAATTGAAAAAGAATCACAAAATTGTGGGGATGGGCTGGCACCTCTGTAGATTCTCTAGTACCACCCATTGCCCCAGGGTGAGGGGCAGCAAGCTGACTTGGAGCATGTCCAGTTAGGTTTTTCATATCTCCAACAATACAGAAGGTATTAACAATATTGATTCACTGTTAAGAAAGCCAGCTGACTCTGGCTCTCTGTAGATACTTTCTAACTTCCTCGCTAATTGAGTGTGTAAACAATTTTTTGAAGTAATATCGGCTGAGACAAATGATGTCTCATTAACAGTGTGGAAATTCCCTCCTTTGACACCAGGATATTTCCAGCTACTGCCTCTTTCCATCTAGTCTAAAACCTCTTTCTTGTTTGGAATACAACAGTTTTCTAGTGCTAAAAATTAACTGGTTTTGTGGACAGAGTATTTTAATCACTTGCAAGTTGCAAATGTCACTACAAGCAGAGTTTCTTATAATACTGGGTATTTCTTTAATACCAGATGTATCAGATTTTCTTATAATACTTCAGGAAAGATAACTCTGGGACATCTTTGGGTACCTGTAGGTTGGGCCTGTATGCTACTTCCTACAGTCCCACTGATGGGCTAGCCACAACTTTCGGTTCCATGTTTTCTTTGCACTCACAGCCACTTGCATCTCAGACTTTGGTTCAGGCTACTCTTTGCAACAGGTAAGATTTTGCTGAAGTGGGATCTTTTATAGCAGTGAGTGCCTCCTGCCTCTTAACCAGTTTATCATTTGATGATCCTCAGGCTCCAGGCTCCTCGTTGTGACATACAACATGGCACAGCAATTATCTCAGAGGGGCCCCAGTGCTCACCTGCAACTCAGGGAAGTGCTGTTTTAATGAATACTTCTCCTCCCACCAGATATACATCAGTCAAGACCGTGTATACAACCTTCTCCTGCCCTTGCCTGAAGCCAGCACTGCCTGTTTCACATCCATCTGACCAGCCTGTAAGATCACTGCAATGTTATTACCCCCCTGCAAAGGGACATATTTGCTCAGGGAACCCACAAAGGTGCATTCAGTAAGTTGAAAAATCCTGTTACCATTTTTATTTCTTCTGGTTTCAGCTGATGACAAAACCTTGCTATCAATTCAAAACTCAATTCTGCAACATGAACACAAGTAAGATTTCTTTCAAAGCTAGCACTTGTACTTGCAAAATGAAGCATGAAAGAGGTGACAATGCAGTGGGTGAGGCATTACCTGG
Source organism: Agapornis roseicollis (assembly GCA_002631895.1). NCBI lineage: Eukaryota > Metazoa > Chordata > Aves > Psittaciformes > Psittacidae > Agapornis > Agapornis roseicollis. The sequence goes on from NDXB01000975.1 coordinate 276,531, forward strand.
AGTAGAATGAAGGACACCTAAGGAGATGCAAGGGTTTAAAGCTGCCAGTGCTCCTCCCCTATGTGTTAGCAATCTGTAGATGCATTTGTCATCAGCCCATCAAGGCTCATATAGGAAGATTAAAACTAGTACAGCCCACTGCTTTCTTGGGCATCAGTGGATGACAGAGCACTACACTGTGCTAGAGGGACTTGGGCTGAGACTAGGGGAGGAAACAAGCTGGGAAACCCAACTCTTTACAGGCACAGAAACTGCTGAAGCAGCAGCAGACTCCCATGTAGCAGACAACATGGGGTTACAGAGCTGTCAGATGAGTGACAGCAGCAAGGTCTGTCATTGCTCGCCTCCTGAGAAGACTGGATGCATACAGGAAGATGATTTCTGAAGAGAGCATTGCTGCTTCACACAAAAGCCTGACTGCGCATCTGGAAAAAAATGTAAGGCCTCTCCAGGCTCCTTTCCAGCATGCATGTAAATCTCACAAACACATCTGTGCTCAAGCAAAATCAGCTGAAGTGACAAATGCTTCCATAAATCACAGGCCTTTTCTTTAGAGTATCCATTTACAACCTGTAAACAAACCTTGGCAGGCAGTAAACTAACGGACTTGGTACAAAATTATTTATATTCTTTTAACACCTTTACAATGACAATACATAAGTCACAAATATGACATGGATGGCATTTCAGTTGCTGTGGCAAACAAACTAGTTAATGCTAGCAGTAATGCTGAAATTATCGTAGGGCTAGATTTTCAAAGCCAAGTGAATTACCTTGACTCTGATCCCACAAAATAAAATGGGACCAGCTCTGACAAATACTGAGAATCCCACCCATGAACACTATTGTTTGTATCCATGAAATGTATTCCCTTCTAAGACAGCAATAAGCCATTCCGGTGTAAGGCTTCTTACGTCAGCCTGACTTTGGACCCTGACCTATGGTCTGCTACATCATTGAGAATACTGCAGCTCAGACCAGGCAGTGCAGACTGCTTCAGGTTGATCAAGCTTCAAGGATCTGTTCAAGGTCTCAGAGAATGTCTGCGGCAGAGTCAGTATTAAAATAATCTTTTTTAATTTCTGGAGCAATGCTGTAATTTTTACCAGCTTGTTACCCTTCCTTTAGTATTTATGTGTGGACACTGTTCATTTATGGTGCTTCTTTACAAGTGCATCTAGAATTGTCTAGCTGGGTTTGTCATAGATGCAGAAGCAAGATACTACATCAGGCTGAAAAATTACTGAGACCATAATCTCATTCACAATTCAATCTCCTCACTTTAGGGGCAGTTAAAATATACTTTGATAGCACTTTATTTTTTAAAATTAAAGTGTTATCAAAGTGCATTGTATATTAAAAGCACCAACAATTTCGATAATGCTTCTGTTGCCAGAAATTCACCCTTCAGCATCCCTTTTTCCTTTTCAAAGCTTTTATGTTACTCTATATTAGAATATTAATATATCAAAACCAGAGTTGTCCTTCCAAAGACACAGCATAATTGTATTCAATTTTAGCACCAGAACATCATCCAGCAGCAAAACTAATTACTACAAAAGCATTTCACAGTCATTGTGCTAACTTCTCTTTTAAAGTACCACTAGAAAAGGTATGCCTGTATTTGGCTATTCCTTGAAATAGACTCACTCCTTTTGTGCTTATTTCCAATAATTATTGGTACAATTTCCCTGTTTCCTATGCTACCTACAAAAAGAACAAATTCTGAATTCACAGGTTTGATACCCAAAACCCCCTCTCCAAACAGAATTATTTCCAAGCTTTTGATCACAAGCTATATCCATTCAGAAATGGCATGAAACCCAAAACAACAGAGCAACACTGTGATTAATAATCTAGTAAATGTGCCTCCAGTCTTAAGCAATGAATTCTCATAGCAAAATGTTTGCCATAAACCAGAGTTTAGGAAGAAGGGGGAAATTTCACTGAGAAACTCAAGGATAGGAAATCAGGATTGTCTCACCAGCATTCTGTAAGAAGGAGAGCTGGAACAAATCAAGTAAGTCATGCACTGCTGAATTATTTATTCAGAACTAGCCAGGACATATTTGGAGCAATATTGCTTTAGAGGTGAAGTTAAGCTCAATGTTACTGCAGCCTCTGCTGTCAGGTAAGTCATATTTCTTTAGACACCAAGTGGTTCGGGCTTTTTTCTCCATGACTAAAGTGCTTATATTCACTTCTTGTCAGTCAGCCACAGGGCATTGTCTGGCAGCTCTTGAAGCACTGAGTGACAATGTCAAGGGGAGCACTACTAATATAGTAGGAGCAGCCACGAGGGGAAATGACTAAACTTGTGCTGAGCCCATCTCTGGTTCGTGGTTCTCTAGGAATTAGTGTTCAGAAAGGCATTTATAAAAATCAGCTGAAAACTTACAGCAGGAATCAAGCATGTGATTTCACTCAGTGTTCTACCATAGAGTGCTCGTATCATGCAGCCAAAGTGTTGCTGTTAAACACCTATCAACTAGAAGTAGGGCAAAGATGTTGGAAGAGAACAAAGGCCTTCAAGTGGGGAAAAAACCCTCCAGCTATTCTTTTTCCTTGAAACTACCAGCTTGTGTCTCTCTCCCAAGGTCGCTAACTGTGCTCTGTGCCACACCACTGCACAGCACAGAGGTTTTCAGGAAGCCAATTGCAACGCTGTGCTTTCTGTTAATGCTCTTTACACTACTCTTCATGGCAATTTGCCTTCAAGGGCAGAGGCTGCAGTGCCCCAGAGGTAGGGGTGGCACGCCCGGCAGGCAGCGGTCCCACCAATGGTCCTGCTGGATCCAATCAAATGCCAGACCACAAGCCAGAAGCTGGTTCAGCTAGCTGACTGATATTCTGTTCTCCACACCACTGCTGAGCTGTTTCTGAAGCCTCCCCCTCTTTTCCATCTTGCAACAAAGGCTCTTTCATGGGGAGGGGCATTTCCAATTCAAGGGCAGAAAATCTGTGTATTCAGTATTTTGGGGGGATGGGGAGGAGGGAAATAATTACAACACCTCAGACAGTCACTCTGGTTTAGTCTGACTGCTTAGCAAGCTTTCAAAGGAAAACAACTAGTCACTATAGAAACTGCCATATCATATGGTTGCTTATGCTGCCTCTGAGAAATAGAATATCTTTTTAATGAGACATTTGTATTTCTTCTTTTTTTCTTTTTCTTTCCTGCCTTTAGGAAACACTCCACAGTAAACAGCTCTTTTGTGAGGGTTTGTGTGATGGTTTGGGTTTTGAGGTTTTTATGCTTTTTTGCTGCTGTTGGTTTTTTTTTTGTTTGTTTGGTTTTTTTTTGCTTTGTTTTAATCATTATCTCTTCAGGATTTCTTTTTCACCATTGAATGGAGGACAGTATACAAGGCTTTATTTGGAAATTCGTTTTCACAAATGATAAATGAACAATCACATCAGATTGCTTGAGCTTCACTGTAGCAGCAACATGAGTTCTTAAGACTGTGAAAGAACTCACATTGCAGGATAGCTATAAACAAAAGACAACAGCTGTATTTAAATAAGTAATCCACAACTTATTGAGAAGGAGAGGTGAAGAGATCTCATGCATGAAAGTCCAGCAGGTCCCAGTCTGATGACCAGTAATTCAATACTAAATATCTAGAGAGAAAAAAGCCCTAGCTGTTTGCATTGACTTTATAGATAATTGAGCTGTTGCATAAAATGAGACCTTACAAAAAGCATTGATATATGCAAAACACCTAGAGTCAGTGAAGTCTCAGTAAATACATTAAGAAAAACATGGTACATGAGACTTCCCACATATCATTCACCTTCAAACCATGGTGACCTATTTTTATTTTATTATCATCACCACAATAAAGCTGAGAAGATATAAATCATTCAATGGCACAAACCCATTGAACTTTCCCTTTGTTCAAATGCTCACCTCTCAGTACCCAGGTCTAGCTTTTCTTTTATTTCTTCCCACTGAAAGGATGGAGGACTTTTGGCTGAAGTATGTGTTGCCTGGACTTCCTTTTTTCCCACAGTGAAGACCGTTTTTTCTGTTGTACTTGCTCATCCTCAAATGATACTGTCTCCTGTTTATCTTTCCCAGCTGCTCTCTACCTTGAAAATCTCAATATGCCAGCACCCCTTCTTGCCTCAAAGCTGGCTTTTGCCTTCTAGCTCTGCTAGATGTACCAAGCCTTTATTTCTAGCAAAAGCTTCAGGCTGCCCTCTGCACCTGCCTGGAGAAGGCATGCCTGGGGTTGGGCCAGGCACTTGATACCCACATCATGGGGCTGGAAGGCAGAGGGGACAAAAATAACCACCCCTCCTGGCTCCAGTTACCTGTGTGGCAGCAGTCCCAGGAGAGGGGCAAACATCTCAGGTCAGTAGGTATAAAACCAAACAAACTCATCAACCCACCCCTCACAGCTGTCAACAGCTGGCCTGATTTGTACTTCTGTCCTGCAGAGACACAAGCCTGGCAAGCCTGCATTTCTATGTTCATCTTTTTTTTGAGGCACTGCAGCTCTCACTCTGCTTCTACCAATCACAAGAAGGGCTTTTGGGGTTTTTGTTCCTCTGGTTTTGATTTTTGTTTTAATTTCATTTTATTTTTTTTTTTTAAGCATGCCTTCACAACATACTTTGTAGTTTAACTCCTGGAAAATTACTGCTAATCAGCCACATGGGACTGGCTGTTGTCTGAAGACTGGAATGAAGTTCTGGATCTCTACCAAGCATTACTTCAGCAGAGTTTTCAGTCCAGTTTTGAGTCAGACACTGGATAAACCCTACCCATCAGTATAAACTTGGACAGAAGATACCTTTGTGTATCAGCTTGGCACACCCTCCTGCTAGATCTCCAAGTTATAAAGGCAAAAGATAAATAGAGGTATTTCTGGTGGGCCAAAGGAGTCTGTTCACAGTCCAATGCTATTTGATGTATTTTCTTCTAGATAATGGCAAAGAAACACCTGAAAAAGTTTGAAGACAAGAAAGAATTGTAGAATAGTGAGTAGATCAGGTCATGACTACAGTCAGATTTATGTCCCAATGGTAAGGCAACTTCACATCAATATATCACATTATGTTGATAGACACACACGTAGGAGTGAAGGCTGTAAGACACACAAATACAGACATAGTTTGGAAAGCCAAAATTCAAAAAGATTGAGAATCAAACAAGTTAATACACTAACCCTTCCCTGCCAGCCTGCCTAACAAAGTAGGTAAAAACACAGTGACCACAATGACCAGAAGAAGCAGGGAGGTGTTACCCTATGCCTATACATGGCATTTGTACAGCCACTATAGAATCCCACACCTCTGCTGGGAGCCTCCATGGTGAACACATTGCAGCACTGTAAAGAGCTTGGAGAAGAACAAGAAAAACAACAAAGTTAAAACTTCACCAAGCAAGCAGAGTCTGGCCAATTTAGCCAAGAGAAGGCTGTGATGTGACTTGCTTCTTGTCTGGGATTAGTTGCATGTAGAGGTGATTACTACTGGCAGAAAGGTTTTCAGCAGGCAGTGATTTAACAAGATCAAATGGCTAGAAGCAGAAGCCAGCTGAATTCATAGTAAAAAAAAAAAAAAAAAAAAAAAAAAAAAAAAAAACTGACCTCTTTAACAACCCCAAA
>NDXB01000976.1:0-50880 GCA_002631895.1 Agapornis roseicollis
TGTCCCTGCTTATGGCAGGGGGGTTGGAACTGGTTGATCTTAAGGTCCTTTCCAACCCTAACTCTTCTATGATTCTATGATTCTAAGGTGTGGCAGCAGTTATCACTGCCAAAAGCATGTGGGTGCTCTTTAGCCCCTCTCAATCCCAGTCAAGTAATTCCTGACAAGAAGTAGAAACAATGTGCCATCCAAAGTAGCTAGTGGGTGCTTGTTCTGCCAGTTCCCATTGAAGAACAAGAAGGCATTCACCAAAATTGAAAAATGGAAGTTCAAACCCAGTAAGATTTTCATACATCACATGCAATTAAGCTGTTTTCCCTGTATTACAGCAAGTTGTCAAGGTCTGGGAGTCAGCAAGAGTGTACGAACAATAGCCTGGCACAGTCTTGATATCCAAGTTGCCCTAAACTGACTAAAGAGAGAGGATTTAAAAGAAAGGATTAACCTTTGTTTAAGGATTTGAAACAATTTGATTATTAGAAACCAGGGTGACAGCTGATGGAAGACAGGGGCTTTCAGGTGACTACTCTAGAGCTAAACCTTCCTCTGAAATATCAAAAGTGGCCCTTTTAAGAAGCAGCTTGCATTTTAAGCAACCTGTTTTCTGACAGATGGATTGGAAGGACCAAACTGTGTTTGCTAACTCCTGATAGGGTTTGTCAAACACTGGTTAAGCCTGGAATTAAACATCAAGTGGCCAACTGCCATGTATCTGTGGTACCATACTAGCCTCATGGGATGTAGTGTGGCTAAGACAGTGGCTGGATGTCACAGTTTTATCATTTATCAGCAGGCTAAACTGCCCAGATACTGGTGCCATAAAAAGACCATCACTTCAGTTTTGCAAGTGAAAGCTAAAACTTTAGCTCCTTTCCCGACAATGCAGGACGTATACATGCATTTGGGTGTTATTGCACGATACACACACATTTTCAGAAGACGTTCTTGGACTAAGGCTGCTATATTAACAGCATTGCCTTCATGCATAAACAACACAGAGGATGTCTTGCAATAACATTTGCTATTTATGGCAGCAGCCAAGGGCCTTCCGACTGCCTGTTCTGCCTGAAGGCAGCCCATGCCTATCAAGTCATGGGCAAGCTACTCCAGAACATCTATTTACTAGTTTGCTGAGATTCAGGAACATGTAAGCTTTAACAACTCTGCTATGACTCAGCATAAACAGGCACCAAAAATCTCATTTTAAATGAGATCTGTTCCCTAGTGCAAAGTATAAGGTAATGCTTCTACAGAAGTGCCTCGCTCTTCAGCTATTGTAAACCTCCCAGCTCTACTGAAATCAACTTTAATACCCCTTTCAGGAGTTTTATTGTCTAATGTTGGTTAAGATGCCTCAAATTAAAATAAGTTATAATAAGTGTTAACAAGTTTTATTCGTGGCCCTGCCATTGCCTTGCTTACCAAAGAAACTGATTTCACATTCACTTAATTGTTCACATCTGAAAAAAAGATTTACTAATATTAAGAACTTTAATTTTTCAAAGTGCTTTTAAACTTGAAGATAATTCACCATACAAGATTTAGTCATTGTTATTATAACCTAGGCCTACCTTGAAAGCAAGCATTGTATTAAGCCAAAGATCTGTTTTGAAGACATTATTGTAGCTGACATGGGTCAAAATATCAATGTTTTTGCAAGAAGGCTACCAGGTAGCCTTGCATCTCATCATTTCTGTCTTGTAATACTAGAGGAAAGTTAAATAAACACACAAGAGAGACTGCATACAGTGAAACAGGGAACGTGTTTTACTGGGCCTGATCATATTTGTTCTTTTTGAACTCGGTTGTGCTGCATGCCAGAAAACTTCCATTCATCACTGCCAATTCAGAGGTTCTTTGGCATTTGAAGTTAGTAGCAAAACAAAAGTATGATAGTGTTTAATAAATGGCACTCTGACAAGCCTGGGCCCATTTTTCTTTATATAAAGAAATACCCAGTTATTCTATTATTTTTTCTAATGGTTTCCTTCCTTTTTTCCCTTATTCCCCATTGTTGGTTTACAGCAATATAACAATCACTGGGCCAGTTTAAAGCTGATATTTTAAAATCTTTTTAAAGTCTATATCTTGAAGATAAATAGTAACAGTAGAATGATCTTTCTTTGTGTTCTGTATTGCACATGAAAGAGCTTCCTGCAGAAAATACATCAGGGTGACCATACTTAGATCCAAGGAAAATATAAGCCAGAATTGCCTATGAGGCTCTTTAGCAATGTAGCACTTAGGTTTATAAGAAAGTAGTTGTTTATATAAGTACATAGGGGGAAGCAAAGCTTGTCTCCTGTCAGATCAACTCACAAGGTCAGAAATGATGGGCTTCATCAGTTCACTTAGACCAGATGGCAATTATTACAGATACCATAACACTGCTACTACCAAGGCATAAACATTTAAAACCAACCTGCAGAGCCTCACATACTGAACATGATGCTCACAAGTGGCTTCTGCCTTGTATTACCCTACAGGTAGGACATACAAATCATCACAGCCAGAAATTCCCAGCCACTGTGTTCATCTGACCTCCCAGGTTCGTCTCTTCCTGTGAAGAGGACTGTGCAGGATGTGCGGCTTCACCACGGTATGGAAGAAAGGCACAGGCTTGTGTCACAGCTGCTGATATGACACGAAAATGGAAAGTGGTGTTTAAAAAAGCCATGGCTGTGAACCTGGCAATAAGCATAAGTCCTGGCAATGAGCAAACCTATCCATTGAGGTAACTCCTCAAACAGGGAAGTTGATTATACTGGTGTGTGTGATGCTGAGCTTTGACAATTCCTACATGAGCAGGACTTAACCCACAATTTAGGGCCTGGAAGAAACGGAATGCCTGGAATGTAACTGACCTTCTTATGTTCCTTTTGAGACAACAGTCAGAACCATTGTACGGGTGGGCACATACCAGAAGTGTGATTCTTATTGTTAAGTGTAGGAACAAGCTATAAAGCTAGTTAGCTAATCTGCAACACAGCTCAGTGAAATGGCCAATGAGTAAGAGAAGTCAGAACTGATAGTCTTTGTGTTCTGGCATGTTGTCTTGTGGTTGCTTCATGGGTGGTTTCTGACCAGCTATATGCAAGTACTGTATTGCCTGTCAGACAATATAAATACAAAACAGACAACATAACACCACAGATATTTTAGTGAGAAGGGTCAAAGCTCCTAGCTGAAGAAGACCATGGGGACTGCCTGAACATATATTACTAGAAGACAGCCTTGGCCAAGCATCATGTAACCCAGAACATTGTCCAAGTCCCATGACCCAGAGCATAAGGTCTGGTGCACTTAAAGACAAGATACTTGTGAGGTCTGACAAAAGAGCTATGTCTGTGTATAAACCATTAATAGTTTTCTTCAGCTATTTTGTTCAATGAAGGTTTAGGGGGTTTATTTTATTTTATCAGAGCTGCTTGAATCAGCCCTGTGTTACTGAGAGGTCAAGGAGATGATGCTTTCCATCACTGCTCCACAGCCTGGGTGGGCTTTGAAGCGGACCATTGCAAGAGCTGGACATTACAGCTCTAAGTAGACTTAGAATATATTACCCATGAAAATTGGCTGTAGCTTGCAGAAAGGAACAAGGGTCTCTCTAAGTAAAATAGGGCACTAGCAACATCACAGTTCCTCCACCATTCTCTCCCATTAAGAGTCCCTAATGAAGTCATCATGGTGGAATGTCCGTTCTCCTTTGATCCAACAAGCATAACCTTGAAATTCCCTTAAACTCCAGCCCTCTGGGACTAGTAAAAATATTGTCTGCCCCTTTGGACAGTGTTTGTGGGTAGGAAAATACAAATATCATAAGGAAATTCCAAATTACTGCACCTCAAAATGATAGCAATTAACAGCAATACCCCAAACACTACCTGTGTGAGGCATTGGCATACACAAGCCACTTAGGTATGCTGCTCCCTCTCAGACCTTTGTTATTGCTGTCAGTCATATGTTAATAGAGATTGAAAGTCTTCAGCAAAACTTCATCTCCAGTAATAACCATCTGTCTCAGAATACTAGCAAGCTAGCCATCAATTCCATTGTGCTTCCTTTCTGACACTGATGTCTATTGAAACAGACGAGGGAAAAAATTCTTCACAATATTAACATTAGCACTTATATAAGCACCTCTAGCCAAAATTTTCAGAGCACTTTGTGAACACGAATTAATTAATCTACAGAGTGGAAATAGAAGTGCAGTGACAATGACTATTGTCCCCTTAGGTTTAAAGCAAGAGTGTACAAGCTGGTTTTGCATAAAATTATTTCTGGGTCAAGCCTTGTGCTCTTTGCCAGCGTTAGTATTCAATAGAGACAAAAAAAGTATGAAAGAGTGGAAGAGAGTGGATTAAAATTTTCTTTCAAAAATCACCTTAAATATAAGTCTTACAAAGAAAGAGGAGGTAAAAAAGCAGTAATGCCTTTGGAGTTAATGAAATAGAAATAGCATTTTAACAAGTTTGGGCCAACAGAGCTCAGTCATGAAGGATTTTCATTGATTCTGTGCTAGAATGGAAAGTCATTATAAACATTTAGATGTGTTCTATTTTACAAGAGATGAACATTTAAAATGAGCTAAACCTCAGAATAAAGAGATTCAAATTCTGCTCTAGACTGACATGTAACAAATTAAATTACTTAAATCCTTTTTGTCCCTACATATCTTCTTATTGTCCCTCTATCAGAAGTCATTAGATGCTATCAGTGAGGTTGAATGATGGTGTTTAAAGGGGTCCTTTTCCCTCAGAGAAGCCTGAGCACTGCACCCGTTTTGCCTGGAGTCAAGAGATGACTACAATATCTGTGGTTTGCTTTTAGCATAAATACATATTTGAATATTTTTTCCAAGATAATTTTTGCCTTTGTTTGAAATGAGGTCCAGAAACTCAAGACATAAAGAGGATCAGGAACTCAAACATTAGATGCTGGTGCTGAGAAAATCTGGATACCAGGGAGAACACTGTAGATCTGACAAAAGGCTTTGTGTACTTAATTTCATTATCCAAAGTTTACTGACTTCTGAAACACCATCGTGGAGAAACATTGACACCACATGTGTCTCCTTTTGGACCCTTCCTAATTCATGGCTGTTTTTCTACTCTCTTCTGTGCTGCCCTCTCCCTTTTCTTTCATTCTTTCAAAGCTTACTGGAAGTTGTCACTTGAATTTGTATGTATCCACTGTTCTCTTAATCTTTCAGTTTAACTTCTTCCAGAGCCATCTTTTACTCCAAATGCAATAGCTTCAACAAGATGTTTACAGAGATGGCACCAGCCGCATTGTGTGATCCATATCTAAAAGGTCTCAAGAACTGGGTCTCTGCACTTCTTATCCCTACAAGCCAGAGACAGCTCCTTCCTGGTGTGATACCACAGCCATTCCATCCCCTTTCCTGCTTCAGCACATCCTGACCATGTTTCACATGCATGCAGCCAGCATGGATGGATTAATTCATTTCATCACTTGATCAGGCATGCATGGAATTATAGGGGCCACAGGGTCCAATAACAAGAGATCATTTTACCCGAAGGAAAGGTCCTCTGTCCTTTTTAGATTTTCTGTGAAATATTTTTGTCCTATTACTCTTAGAAATTGTCAGAAGGTCTCACAAAATCTGCACACTCTGTGCTTGGCATCTTTCATATTTTGAAATGTTTTCCTAATATGTAATTTACCTTTTCCTAGCTGATTAAATTGATTGAAGTGAACTGATTTCTTCCTATCCTACCACAAGCGCAAATGATGACATTCTCTTTGGCCACACCACACTGTTTTGCAAACTGACTGACCGTGACCTAACCTGCTCTTTTCTAAATTAACAGACTTTTCCCAGCCTTTTCAAAATTCATTTCTTTCCGTAGATTTCTCTTGCATTCTTTTGATGTTGCCTATATCTTTGCTTAAAGTTATTCTGGAAGTCACACTTCTTTGGTCTTACATCCGAGACCTTGCTCAATACAACTCAGAAGGAAATTTTTCAACCTTGCAACACCATCCCCTTTTAACATAATTTCGGTTTGTGGTCAGCTGTGCTCACCGTGCTCTTTTTGGCAGCTGTTGTACTAATGCAAGAATTAACCACTTTGTATTTGTCCATTTTTCTGCCCAAAGTGCAGCACTCAGCTCCTAACTCAACTGAATTTTCCCTGATTGAATTAAGGCACCCTTTCCAATTCATCAAGACCATTTTCAAGGCTGATCTCCAACTAAGAGCCTGAAGGCTGCTTCCACCAGGAGTCACTTCAGCTGTCCTAAGCATGTTTCCTCTTCATCATCAAAATCTCTCACAAAAATAATGACCAGCACAGGAGCCCACTCAGTCCCACTGAACCCCTCTGTCGCTGTGAAAATCCACTCTTTCTGTGTGGCTCTTTAACCCATGTTTACATACAAGGACATCATTTAGACCCTGGTCTATAACCTAGGACCCTCTTAATGGAAAATGATGACGTGGAAATGAAGAACAGACTAACACAACCCATTTTCTGTCCTGCCCCACTCCTGTGCTAGTGAATGCTGTCTATTAGGGATCTAAACTGTATTCTCCTAGTTTGCATGCTACTGTTGATTGGGAGATCACTAAAGATGGATCTATGATTTGCTAAGCAGATCTCATCTTCTGTGTCCACACAATTTCCCAATTCTCTTTCAAAAAAGGAAATTAAATTAATTTGGCCAAATCAGTCATTGATATACCTATATACACTGCATTTTAAGCATCTTTTTTATTATCCTATAAACCTGCAGAAACTGGTTATTTAATGATCTTTTCATATACCTACCTGGGTGACAAAGTTAAACCAGCTGATGTTGATATCCCTGATACAAGATACATTTTCCTCCAGTTCTGTGGGACCATATTATCCTTGCTGAGTCCTCAAAGACAATCACCAACAATTCCAAGCTGCCTTGGCTTGTCCCTTAAATCTGCTCAATGTTATTAGGCCCTGCTGGGCAGAACATGTCTATTTTATATAAATAACCATTGACTTTTGGTTCACTCCCTGATCTCATTTGCATTTCAATCTCTTTCTTGAAATTAATTTTGTCATGTATCTAGGCATAAGTAATCTTTTTTGGGGAAGAAAAGTGAAGCAAAGATGGCAATTATTTTCAGTCTTTTCTGCAATAACCCTTTTTTTTTTGTTCTTCACATTAAATGGTGGGCTGCTCTGTGCTCTCTTTTCCTTCTTTATATTTCTAATGCATTCATAGAACATTTTCTTGTCAGCTTGGTGATTTTAGATGTTGGATTAGAACTTGGACCTTTTGTGTTCAACCTTTGCTTTGGGGAGTGTTTAAAGAGGAACAGGAAAAGAATCAAAGGAGACATCCAGTGAGAAACTGAAGTAAAAAGAAAGGACAGAGCAGGAAACGAACAGAGGAGTTGGAGCAGAACATCAAATAAAATAACATCACAATAACTGACAGTCGTATTTTATCACATTCAGTTTAAAGAATTCGTCTGTGTGTGAGAATAGAAAATATAAAGCCAGGAAAACCATACTGATGTTTTAAAGTTATTTCAATTTTGGGGTACATATGAAGGGGGAGAGGAGATCTGTGAATCTGAGTCCTTCTAACATGTTGACAAGTACTTGCTGTGCTGTCCTAAAACACCACGTGAGTGACCCAGGCCATTTTCAGCTCTCCCAGCTGATGCAGTGGTAAAGGTCACTTTTCAAGCACACTTGATGTTGGCAGTGACCCTTTGACACCTGGTACACTTATTCAAGCCAATCTCTTTCAGAAAAGCACCTACAAAAATGCAAGTAGTAGAATTGGGTCACTGTTTTACCCAGTCCCAAAGCCTTGCAGGATATCCCCACCAGCTTCACAGGAATTCACCATGTCCTCTTCCAAAGGGAAAAAGGAGACTGGTTCTCTGCTCAAGGCTCCAAAGGAGTAGCAGCAGGTCCATTGAGCACACGCAGTGCAGAACAGCCAGCTCAGGTGTAACATTAATACAAGGACTCTTTGTTGTTTCTTCTCTATGGGAATTAGCTGCTGTTCACTGCCATAGGACTGCATCATTTTAAAGATGCTGAACAACAATGATGTGCTGGTTTTTTGACCACTGTCAGTATGCTCAACTTTGGATCCTGCAGAAGAAGAGACCTGCTCTGCTGATACTATCTGCAAATTTAGCATCCCTGGAGAACGAATGAATGATTTGGTAATTATCCCTCTGCCTGCCTCTAAAATTACTGCCTGCCTTTTTTGAGCGTGTGCACAGTTAAAACGTATCTGGCTGGCAGGTTGTGAAAACCTGCGGGCACTTAGCATGCAGTGTTTGCAGCTCATTCCTTGAATGGCTCTAGCTGCTTTGATCTAACCTGACATTTCAAATTTATAGAATAACGTTGAATTTTAACTACCTGGGAGAAGATGCAAACCATACTTTCCACAGAGCAGACATGGGGAACAAGTAGAATGTAGATCACGTTGACAGTAAAGCTGTCAAATATTCAGTAGCTGTTACTGGCAACTCAGACTTTTGCTCCTCCATTCATTAATGTTCTTTGATATCATTCCTTTTCTAGGGTGCTTTTTCTGATTTAGAGCTATGACACTGAGCCCTGGACTTTGCTTTCAACTATGACTAATACAACAGCCTGAGCATGTTGGATGATTTTTATCCAAAGCAAGGAGGAGCAAACCCAGGTCTTAGGAGTTAATGATTTTAAACAGTGTGACCAGAGAGGAAGTGGGAGGGAGAGATGGGTAGGTTAATGGGTTCTGTTCAAGCAATTTCTCTTAACCTACAAATTTATCCCTAAAAGGCATTGGATTTTGCAACAATTTCTTTTTTTAATCATCAGAGTGAGGAGCAACTGCTGAAACAAGGCACTTGTTTAATGTTCTGACACCCTGACTCATCATTGGCACAACTAATTCAAGGCCAGAACTCTGTCACAGCAGATCTTTAAATCAAAACCAAAATTATATGCCAGCTCTCCACAGAAGTATATCATATATGATGTACTGTATATGCAGGCTCCAATCGGGTGACATCTTATGGCATCTGGTAAAGAGAAGTTTAGATTATTTCATCACAGTATTCCTTTTCATTCTTAGTATTTTCTCTTTCTGATTTCAGTCGTGTTCCAGGAAAGCATCCCTATTTCAGAAAGCTCTTAACCATATGCTTACTGTGCAAAATGACTTGCTTAAATCCTATGAACTCCTGAGTGACATGAGTCCATGCAAAAGAGGACATGTGAATTTGATCTATAAATGTGGTGGTGATCATTAAGAGCAGCCTAAGTCTGCACTTGTAAATCTGGCTCGGGTCTGCCTAGTCCAGATCCTGTGGGTTCTGGAAAGCCAAGGGTATGTTGGAATCCTTACATAACCTCCGCAGCTTTGATGCGGTTTAGTTTATTTATAACAGCTAGCTCTCGTGAATGATCATTCCTGCTTCAAAGAATTCATAGTCAGCTTCGAGTTCTTGGCCCTGTGCTGCTCACCCTCCAGAAAAACACTTTGTTTATCAGTGCACTTTTCTACTGCCCTTGAGGGGAGATTGCGTGGTAACAATGCCTCATCCTCCAGTTTGCTTCACTGCAGATTGGCCAGTGCTCAGGGCTATACCATCAATTGGGAAAGGAACTCACTGGATTTTTGGCATTTTCAGACACAAGTTTGATATTCAGTCTGAGCCTTTTGTCCTCTGCTTGTGTATTTTTAGAGGTTCTTGCCACTGGCATTGGTGAAATATTTACAGATGAATTCTTTAACTTCTGTTGGCATCTAAATGCTCTAGGTGGCAATTAAACCTCAAAATAGAGCAGTGACAAATCAGAGTTGTGAAAAAAGTTTCTTTTCTCAGGACAATATTTTCCCTTCAATCTATCCACTGAATTCCTATTGACATATACAGGAAGATTGCCTAAGGGCCCTTGAAGAGAGTTGAACCATTTGTGCCAGTATTGCATGAAGATTTTAAAGGCATTGTTGTTTCACCAATATGATCTGAGTTTCTGTCCTAAAAGAAAGGCACCGAGTACTTGGAAAAGAAGAGGCTGAAGGAAGAAATTCAAAGGGATTTTCCAGCCCTCAGGTTTGTGTTTATAAAAGCAACATTTCAGGGTCAGAAGGCATTGGAAATGAATAAAGCTTCTGTTTCTGGATTAAACTGGATTTTTTTACATTGCTAACTAACATATCAGAACTGGCACTCACCTACACTGTGGTCCGTTGAAGGTCTGGGTGGTGTGGAAAACCACATGTGGAGCCCGTTGTGGAGCAATTAGCTCATCATTTCATCTTTGCAAGAACGTTCTTTAATCTACTTCATCTTTTCTTCTTAGGTCAGTAATGTCATGCCCTAATAATTTTTATTGCTCTCCTGAATGCCTACTTATTTTCAGTGGTTAGAACTTCATGCGATATGCCCAGTGCCGTTACAGCAACTAAGAGCTACAAAGACCTTCAATTACCTCTTTGGTCTTTAACTGCAATTCTGCTTTACTTTATTTGCTGATAATATCAAAGTGACAAACTATATGTCCCCCACCATCAGGATGCTTGTCCACAAACTATTTTCCACACACTATATGAAAGCAACTAGCATTTTCCTGACACTTGCTATATTCCTTTTTGTTCTGTATTTCTAGCCTGCTCCTCTGTGTCTCATTTTTCTGATTTCATTGGCATGCACAGAAGCTCTAGTCTGTTTAAAAGCTGCATTAATCTGCTCCAGGTCATGTGAGTTATCACCTTGTTATAAAAATCTGTCAATTGTAAGGAATTAAGGCAAAATATATCTGCCAACAAGGAACCAACCAAATCTAGATATAGCACTGCCAGAGCACGCAGTTCACCTGTAGAAAAGGGGGCCATCCCTATGCAGGCATCAACATCTGGATTCCCTTTACAGTAAACAGAAAGAAATGGGCACTTTCAGAGAGAGATTTGTCTAGTTTGCTTTAGGCATCTGTTTTAGCATGTCATGTCCTATCAATGCTCTATAGAAGTCATATGCCGAGCATTACCTTTTGGGACTTTCTTTTCACTTAGCTACAGTCTTACTAATAGGTTGATCAGCTCTGAATGCTAATAAGAACATAATTGTAAAAAAAATGAGATAAGAAAATGACCATGAGCTGGCAGTGTGCTTGCAGCCCAGAAAGCAACCGTATCCTGGGCTGCATCAAAAGGAGCACGACCAGCAGGTCCAAGGAGATGATCCTGCCCCTCTACTCTGCTTTCGTGAGACCTCACCTGGAGCATTGTGTGCAGTTCTGGTGTCCTCAACGTAAAAAGGACATGGAGCTGTTGGAACAAGTGCAGAGGAGGCCATGAGGATGATCAGGGGACTGGAGCATCTCCCATGTGGAGACAGGCTGAGAGAGTTGGGGCTGTTCAGCCTGGAGAAGAGAAGGCTGTGTGGACGCCTTACAGCAGCCTTCCAGTATCTGAAGGAGTCCTATAGGGATGCTGGGGAGGGACTCTTCATTAGGGACTGTAGTGACGGGACAAAGGGTAACAGATTCAAACTTAAACAGGAGAGATTTAGATTGGATCTAAGGAAGAAATTCTTTCCTGTTAGGGTGGTGAGGCACTGGAATGGATTGCCTAAGGAAGTTGTGAATGCTCCATTCCTGGCAGTGTTCAAAGCCAGATTGGATGAAGCATTGGGTGGCATGGTTTAGTGTGAGGTGTCCCTGCTTATGGCAGGGGGGTTGGAACTAGATCTTAAGGTCCTTTCCAACTCTAACTGTTCTATGATTCTATCTCTGCACTGACTGAAAGGAGCACAGGTTGCCTGTCTGGTAGGCAGTGCTCTACAGTGTAGGTGTCTAAAGCAGGGTGAGATGACTCCCATGTTATCTCTCTCCAATTACAGCCCTGCTCAGAGTCAGGCATGGGTGTGACAGATGCCTAATTTCAGCTGTAGAAGCTACTCTGACATGTGAAACAGAGGAGGGTGATAAATGAGTCAGATCAGGATTCATTTCCTGGGATCTGCACAGGCAGTAGGGAATTCTTACACCACCAAAGCAGGGCTCACAGCATAGGCTAATTACTAGCACCTCTGGCCCACTTTCACATCTTTATTGCTTTGATCATGAGCCTTTGACCCATACTCCTGAGTCCTACACTACCTATACAGAATCTAGCACAATCAGCCCAGTTTGCCCAAGGACCTCCAGGGTGTGACTAAAGAAATAATACTAGAATAAAAATAAGAAATAATACTAGAATAAAAAGAAGAAATAATACTAGAATAAAATGTTTGGGGTTTTTTTGTTTTTTAAATATAATTCAATATAATTCTAGATATAGCTCAAGTGGCCAGGCACAATGCCTCTGCTGGGTGCTTGTCTGATCATATGATCAACCTTGAGTACTTTCTGGAACTATCTTTCCTGCAAAGAATACTAAAGAATTCAGTTAGCTGTTTCTCCTAAAGGCAAATATGAGCCTCTAGAAGATGAACAGCCTGAGCAGTAGATCAGGATGATAAGAAGGACTGAAGGGAGTGGGTAGGTGTTTCTGACAAACCAAGCACCACAATACTTTCACACAGATACTTCATTTTTAATTAAAGATGGCTCTTGTAAACTACCCCTGTACCTCAGTCTCCCTCTTCTTAACTAAGTGATCACAGCAGAGCTGTGCCCTGCAAGGTGGAACATGTTGAAATGGAAAATGTTGTTCATTCAGTGCTGTTCTAGTACTGTCCATTTCTCAAGG
The DNA here is from genome assembly GCA_002631895.1 of Agapornis roseicollis. Classification (NCBI taxonomy): domain Eukaryota; kingdom Metazoa; phylum Chordata; class Aves; order Psittaciformes; family Psittacidae; genus Agapornis; species Agapornis roseicollis. Next base: position 12,715 of record NDXB01000976.1, read on the forward strand.
TCATAAGCAAATCTGCCTAAAGCCTCATTTGACAGGCATCTAAGCTGCACAAGTCTAAGCAGTGTAAGGCTTATTGGAAATGATGAGATTTCATATTCAGCTTGTTAAGATATAAGCAGCCTCCCTGTGGGCATTCACAGGTCTCTCAAGCTGAGCAAGCCAGCCCAGGAGTCAGGGTTGACTTGACCACTCTGTGACATGTTCCCAAAATGACAAAACAAAACCCACTAGGTTCAGAATGATAACCATGAGGCTCTTTCAATGCCCGCAAAGTTTTATACCACCTTGGGCTCCAGATTCAGTAATGCTTATTTCAGGAACAAGCAGTAATAAACAGTGAGAGAAAAAAACCAGGTTTTTACAAGATATATAGTCCCAAAAGGACATGTCTCTTGTGAAAGAATTGGCTTCATCTTCATTCTTTGTTCTTTTGTCCTACTTCTTGCAGCAGCATCTTTGTTGAGACTTTAAAAATTGGCACTGACCTCTACTTACATTCCTGAGCTTTCCTTAGTTATCCTCAGGGATGACTTTGTACCCCAGAAAATATGAGAGATCTCCCTGGACTGGGCACACTGAAGATGGTGGCAGGCTTTTTTGTGACCCAGGTTGTTCTTGTCACATACAAAATGTTGACAGGGATTAGCCCCCACTGGACATCCCTGCCTGCTTGAGACATAGATGACAATTGTGTGTTTAAATAGTACTGAACAACCCCTGAGAATAGGAAAGTTTTCCTATTCCTGAATCTCTTGGGCCAAGACCCATCCCCAGCTGCCACATATCACTGGGTTCAGTTTATAAACTGATCATGTTTCACATTTGAAACATAACAAACAAAAGCAAGGGAGGAGGGATTTTTGCCCTCATGACCACTACTGGAGTGTCTTCCAGAATCTCACTGCTGCAACAATTAGGACTCTTGTAACTTCCAGACAGATTTATCCATAAGCAATTGGTACCTAATTGTTCTTCTAGTTGTACGTCTCTAATTAATTCATTCTAATCTTTCTCTGCTGCTCACCCATTGGTGTATTTATAGCTGACAGCCACATCCCTTCTCATTTTATTTTCAGTAAGACCAGAGAAGCTCACAGCTCAGATAAACTCTCCATTCCCTTGTCACCACCATAACCTCTCTCTGTGACAGCTGCAGTATAAACCCATCTTTCTCTTCAAATGGGTGATGAGAACTGTGCAGTGTACAGCACAACTCAACATTATACTGCTGCAAACACTTTCCTTGAGAGGCTCCAGCATTGCCTTCACCATCTTCACAGCTGCATTGATTTTGTGGCTTATGCGCAGCTTTTATCTGACTGTTGCACACAAATCTTATTTCTCTTCAGTTACTCCCTGCTGATGATCTCCCAGCTTATAACAGAAATCCATCTTATTACTCCCTAAGCCCCTGTTATAACAAAGTACATAGGTTTCTAATTCCTATTTAAACGTCTCCTAACATCCTGCTGAAATCAGTAGGAATCAACAGATTGTACCCTGCTCCCACTGAAATCTGTGGGAATAAGGTTTTGTAGTATACAATGGACTTATCAACTCTCCTTTAAGATGTTTACAACAGAAACATTATCAGCAGCACACCAGACATCATGAGCCTTAATAGTTCAAGTAATTATTCATGGAGTAATAAATCAGAAGTTGCTTTTAGACACCTGGTAATGAATTCACAGAACAAAATGAGCATGCACACTGATTTGACAGCATCCATTCTTTGAAAAAAAGCTTTACTGACTGAGCCCTGTGCTGTATCTTCTGTTTGCTAAAGGAAAGGTTGATTCAAGGGCAAAGAAAAGGGCAAAAGACTGATGGTAATACAAGACTTGTAGCTTTTCTTAGTAAGTCATAAGGGCCAAGTTAAACTGCATTGAAAAGAAAGTGGTCCCTCTCTAAGAACCCTGCTGGTCCCCTAAATCAGTACTGGTACCCACAGTAATATTTCAGTCTCAGGATTTCCTCTGGGGAAATCCTGCAAAACAGACTTTGCAGAGAGGGTGAATTTTGTTTATTGTATTCTCCACATCATAATTTGTGACTTTATCCAAACCTGCCATATGTTTTTCTTAGTGCTACAATTTACCGTTGCCATATTACTAAATTATTACAGGGTGACACTGCTCAGGATATCATTTGAAATAATAAAGCCTAAGAAGAACACAAAATTCTTTCATGCAAAAATAACAATAATTTAGGATTATTTCCAAACAAACCAAAACTAGACAATTATTTCTTGGAACTAGACTGAAAGAATACTTCTAATCATTGGGTTCTGCAAAGTAATAAAAGAGTGCACTTTACTTCCTACCTGCTTTATGAACATTAAATAAAGTAGTAAACTATAGCTATTATAATAATTATATGATTGCTCAGAACCAAAGGCATACTCATTTTCTTCCAAGACACTTCATTTCTTGGAGTTTTACGAGAGATGACTGGCATTTTGTCATATGGCAGAGATAAACCCTTGTTGTAAAAATAAGAAATGGGAAAACAGAACCGCTGGGAGTGCTTCTTTGTGACATCCCTCGGTATGCACCCAAAACACCAGTCTATTCACCCTTCAGTTATATGAGGAGGATTCAAGTCTAACATTATGTTCTTTATTTTACCAAGTAAAAGGTCCTAAATGCTTTAAATCATCTAGCTGTAGCTAGATTTCCCTGATACAAGCATTTCAGAAGAAAACTGCGATACTACCTTCTGGGAAGTCCCGAGCCAGACAAAATGGGTGATCAGTAAAATACCTCAGCCCCCAGAAAAGTCCAGATTTATAGTTTCAAAGGTAACTTTGTGAAGTTAGTGCTGTATACTGCAGAAGCACCCAACTTCAGGATTGGCAATGTTAAATTATTAGAAGACAGTGCTCAGGTGCTACCTAAAAAGTCAATCAGGGAGGAAGGTGCACAGAGGTGTAAGTAGAAAAGGTATGTGGACAGAAGTGTTCTCATTCTGTAGATTAACAGTCAGGGTTCAAGGCCAGGATGCACAGGCAGTGGCATTCTTCCCAAGAAACTGGGCTATGCATGTGTTTAATAGAGATAGCTAATGTCCTCGTAAAGAATTCAAATAAGAGTGAGTTCACCACCTTTAGTAGTAGTTGCTCCAATGTTTAATGAATCTCACAACTAGGACATTGCCTTTTTTTTCTAACTTATAACCCATCATATCATAAAACAATAGAGGACAAGGCTGAAAGAGACCATGAGAGGTCTCCTAGTTCATCTTTTTCCAGGAAGGAATCAGCTTCACCTAAATTGCTGATTTATTTGGCATCTGTTCTTAACAATCTCCAGGAACACAGACAGGACTAAATCCCTCATTGTCACTTTCTCTCAAATAACCTGAATAGATTGTACTCTTTAAACCTTCTAAAGGAAGGCTGGACCAGGCATCCCTTGAAGTTTTCAAGGCCAGACTGGATGGAGTTTTCAGGAACCTGGTCTAGTGGAAGGTGTCCATGCCCACAACAGGGGCTTGGAACAAGATAACCTTTAAGATCCCTTCCAACCCAAACCATCCTGTGATAATTTCCTAGCTCCCAGGTAACATTTTGGTCTCTTCTGGACTTTTTCTGTTATTTCCATATCTGTCTGGAAGGATGACCTGCTGAATTGGATGAAACATTTTGTTAATGAGCCACACAACGTTGTGTCCAAAGGAAGTATCACTCTGCTAAAACATACCCTCTTTTTTCATATATCTCCTGTGGAGACATTTATTTTCTTTCCTTCCTGTCTTTGTACCTTGATTAGGCCAATTAGTTTTCTTGATGAAAGCTAAAAAAGCAGACATTTCCAATCATCCTTCTCACATCATATGTTAACCAGAAAATATTTGTTAGCAGATGCTACATCACTGATGAAAACATCATACGGTATCAGAGCAAACACTGGTGTCCAGACAAGTCCTACACTAATGGCCTCACTCAGAAACAACTACATTAACACCTGCATTTTAAGGTCCATCAGTGAGCCAGTTTTTTATCCATTTCATGCCCTGTTGATTCCCTTTAATGCAAGATTTTAATCAGTGTGTCAGGCAGTATTAAGTGACTTGCCTTGGAGAAATCTAAAGGTACCACCTCAGCACAGCTGGTTTAATCATCCAGGGCTATAATCTTATGGAAAAGAGATAATGAACTTGTTTAACATTGCTAATATAAATGTAAAAGTATTTTCTATTATTTTTTATGGCAGTGACCAAATTTAGTTCCATCTGTGCCTTCGTCTTTCTAACTTTCTCTCTGCATAATCTAACAACATCCTTTTCCTACCCATTTTCATGGGGTAGCTGTCCCTTCTTCCATAGGTCATAAATTCTCTTTCTTTTCCTGAGTTCCAGCACTATCTTCCTGTTCAGCCAGGCTGGTCTCTTCCCCACTGATTTGATTTTCATCATATAGAGACCGCCTGCTCCTGCTCCTGCTCCTGCTCCTTAAGGATTTAATTCTTGAGGACTGTCCAGCTTTCCTGGACCCCTTTGTCCTTTAGTAATGTTCCCCAAGGAATATTGCCAACCAGCATCCTAAACAGGCCAAAGTCAGCCCTCCTGAAGTCTAAGGGGGAGGTTTTGCTGATTTTCTTCCTGACTTCTCCAAGGATTGAAAATTCAGTCATTTCCTGTTCACTTTACCCAAGGCAGCCTCCAACCATCACATCACCCACCAGACCTTCTCTCTTTGCGAGCAGCAAATCAAGCCAGGGATCTCCCCTCATTGGCTCACTACCAGCCAGAAGAAGTTACCTTCCACACTCTCCAAGATCCTCCTGCATCATTTCTGCTCTGCTGCGTTGTACTTCCAGAGACATGTGCTAGGTTGAAATCCCCCCCTGAGATCAAAGGCAAGCAATCTTGAAACTTCTCCCAGTTGTTTGAAGAGCACCTCATCTCTAGCTTCATCCTGGCTGGGTGGTCTATAACAGACTCCTACCAGGGTATCTGCTTGGTTGGCCTTTCTCCTCATCTTCACCCACAAACATTCAGCCTTCTCACTCACATTTGATTCAAGGCAGTTGACGCACTCCCTGACATACAATGCAACCTCACAACATTTTTCCTTTCCTGTCCCTTCTGAAGAGCCCGTAGACATCCATTGAAGCACTTCAATCATGCAAATAGTTCCACAATATTTCCGTGAAGGGGACTGTGTCATGATTTCCCTGCTGCACAATGGCTTCCAGCTCCTCCTGTTTGTTGCCCATGCTGTGGGCATTGACACAAATGCATTTAGGTGGACCTGTGGAGCTGGACTCCAACAGCGACATGCTACCCTGTGGCTCATTTACTGTGAACATCAGGCTGACTGATCTTCTCTACTTTATCCCTTTTCTCTATAACTCTAACAATAGGAATCACAAAAGGATTCTTTAATGATGTGACATTGCCTTATTTACTAAGATTAATTACCAACTAAACACAGAGGGTTGGGTAATTCTCACCTGAGCCTTTCTTGACTCACAAACGTAAATTATTTTCTTGATTTGCTTATTTGAAGAAGTCTTGTATTAAATGCCACTTCATAGCTTCTTTTTCACCCACAACATCTCTTGAGCTGGGGGTTTCTTCTCTCTTTTGTGTCTTTCCAATAACAGAAAGATCCACTGAACATTTCTCCATAACTCTGTATGATTTTACATTTACTTACATATTATTTTACATCTGTACCTAGTAAATCACTTATGCCTGACCTTAACTTTTTTTTCTCCTCTAAAATGTTTGTTCTTACTATCTGTAATCCTGACAATTGTTGCTATTCCACCAGTTCTTTAGCTTTTTTTATCAACCACGTATGATTTAAAACTTGCATTCATGGCTACCAAATCCCATTTCTTTCCTGTTCTTTACATTTGGGAAAGGTTTATGTTTCACAGGTGTTTTTTTTCTTCAGGATGCCTTTTTTACCAAAAAAAAAACAACCCGATTTTATTGAGTTTGGAGGATCATGATTTTATTGAACCTCCAGGAGCATCCGGATAACCAATTTATAGTATGCATTAAGGTTTGCCACTTGTGTTCTAACATTGCAAACAGATGTTTAAGGAGAAGACAGTTGTGCTGTTCAATGAAAGTCAGGCAGATCTGGTAACTGCTAAACATCTTACACTTTAGTATTTCAAATCTGCAAGTATTCAAGCATTCTCTCGGACCTGGAATTATGTATAACCCCATAAAGCTAACATGAACTGTGATGAAAAGTGTCTCCTCTTTTTCCTTCTCCTTCCAATATTGCAGAATCGAAAGGATCCTCCTACCTTCCTCAGTGTCTTGTTTCTCTGTCATTGACAGAGATCTCCCCATTTACAATGTCTCCCATGAAGCTTCCTATGATATCACCAGTTCCAGTGCAAATCACTGACAGGTCCCTCCATACTTTAGGATCTCATCTATAATTAATAAAAGCTTCCTCTCCTTCACCTATAGTAGTTGCATTATTCTTTTCTTCTTGCAGAAGACCTGCTCAATTTTATTAAGTATTTTCTCCTCTTTTGGCCAATCTTAGCTACTTTCTGAGTTGCCCAGTTTGAGTGAGACACAAGTTATTTTCTTGCCCACTTTTTCAAACCTCCACTGCAGTTAGTTTTTCCGTATTGTTCTCTACTATCTAACCACATAGAAATATAATTTCCTTTTGTCTCCTTTTCTAAGCTGTTTCTTATTTCCTGTCCTTGTGATACAACCTCCATTTCTGTAATAGTATGTGCTGTGCTATTGCTTGGATCTAGTTTTCAAGGAAATAATCTCTACTCTTAACACATATGAAGATGTCAGCTATTCCTCAAGAACATGATTCTTTGCTATGTTATACACAAAGACTTCCTCTTCAGGCAGGAATATCCAAGGTATGCCATGACCATTGATTACCAACTCCTGATATTGAATTAAATTGTACCTAGAAAGCAAGCCCATGAATCTTTCCCCCATTTATTCCCATGTAAAATCCATTAACGAAAAGATCTTGGTTCTTTCTATAGCCCCTTACATCTTCCAGCAGGGAGAGACCTGACAAAATGTTAAATAAACTCTTTCTCTCAAAAAGAATTGAAGCAAAGTACTGATGTTTCATACCTAAAGCAAAATGCAGCTTTTTAAGAAGGCTAGATGAATTTGTTTCACTATAAAATTAATCACTTCCAGAAATCCAGACAGGCAAATTACCCACGTTCTCTCAGATCAGCTGAGATGTATTTTGTAGATGTTGTCAAGTAGAAAACTATATCTGAGTATACCATGGCATCTATACAAACAATGTACACTGGGGGAGAAGAAACGGAAAAGCACTGATTTCCATTTAAGATTCAGTCCTGCCATCCTTGCATACACAAAACTTCATATATTTTCAGCATAAGAAAACAGGATCAAAGAGGGAGTCCACAGTAGAACTCCTTACCAGAAAATGTCAAAAGCTGTCTATTAAGTCTTCTATACTTTTGTGCAAATTGCAGATCATTAAGAGGTCACAGAGATCTACCTCTCAAACCTGGACTTCTGCAATGAGAAAAGGGAGATGCAGAATCTAGGTCATGCAATTCCAGAGCCTGAAAATGTCAACAAAACTTCATAGTCTGGGGCGATTAACATTCAACTGCAGCAACTGCTATGAGTAAAACCTTTTCTTTTGTTCCAAAGCCTTGGGGCTGTAGTCATAAAGCAGTCTGTTCAGCAATCATTGACACTGGATTGTGTTTCTTCTGATTGTTCAGTGGGTTCTCCACACAATTTTCAAAATGGTGCAATTCATACATTGATTTTTCAATACTCAGTTCATAAAAGATTGGAGGAGAATGAAACGCACAGCAATGAGCCTAGTTATGTGCATGATTGAGCCTGTCTGAGTCTTGTGTGAAAACATCAGGCTACTGCAGTCTTAGGTCTTTGTGTCTGCATCATCAGGTTTCTGTGCTCTTCTTTGTCAGGATGAAGGCAAATGGCAGGGCAGAGAGAGTTTTATTGTACCTCAAAACCTTGACCCCTTGAGTTACCCTCCATGATATGGGAAGGAAAGGGATGAAATCACCTCCTGCCTAGGTTAGCTGGGGAGGCCAGGCTACTGCACTTCTCTAAGAGACATTTTCTAGTAATAGGAATTCAGGTCCACAGCCATGAGTCACTAAATAGGTTAGGTGGCACTGTAATTATTTATGTGGATGCATAGAAGGAGCAATACCAGGGTGAGCCACCTCAGTTACTAGTAGACCAATGCACCATGGTTGGTATAACAGTGACTGGGGCATAGATATTGGAAAGGCACCAGCATAGGAAAGGGGTTGCAGTGCAAGAACAAGTCTGGCCCTGTTCAGTTTTCTATAGATGTTTTGACCATGGAGCACCTCCAAGAATGGGCCCTAAATCAGCAGGTTATTGCTTGGCAGGCTCTGCCATGTGCAATCTACTTTTCTTTGGAATTTCTCTGTGTCTCTTTTAACCTGCCTTGAAGAAGTATATACAGATAATTTATTACCACACCTGCTATCCCCAAGGTGTGTTTCCTAATGACCTCTCTTTGACTCTGCATTATTACCATTCCCTCCCATCATCATTTGAATCATATCCCCTTCTTACATTTTCCCTTTCTGAATTTTGAGGGCCTGGGAAGCAGAGTTTAATTACAGTTTCACTGACTTTATTATGTTATGGCACTGAACCCCAAGGCTTGGCTATAAGGGGAGCTTTATAGTAAGCTGTAATGATCCGTCTTCTCTTACGTACTGGGAATCTTAAGCCCCCTCACTGGTTATTTATTATTTCAATTTGGCATATAAATTATTTAAGTGTCCAAAGCTCTAGCATGTACGACAAAATGTTATGAAGCAATAAAGATCCAGACTTGATTCCACTGAAGACAAGAAACACATCCCCTGGCAAGTTCAGTGGAAGCTGCATTAACCTATAGAATTGCTTAAATGGAAATTACTTCCTTACCATGGTGAGTTACATGTATCTACAAAGTTGGCTTTCAAGATCCATGTAGACACACCAGTAACAACCTGGTGTTACTCCTAATATCAATTCCTGACACTTCAGGGTCTTATAGCATTGCTAGAACCTCACCTTCTCCAGTCCTTTCTGATCTGGTCCCCCAAACTCTACCTTAGCTGTAGTCTGGGATCTGAGACAGGGTACGATGTTTGTGATCTAAGTATAGAAACAACATGCTGTGAAGGTCTATGTTGGCTTTAAGCCTGGAGTAGGTATGGAAGATCATTCCTCATGACAGTACTCTTCCAGGAAGCAGTCACTGCTTGGGAAGGGTCCAAACCCTGCCAAAGAAAAACAGTGAGTGCCAGAAGGGACATTTATGCATCTCCTGGAAGGCATCTGCATGTAAAGGAACAGATTCCAACCTTCTAGGCAAAGGATCAAAAGAAAAAAAACCTCTGCAAAGCTCATCTCAGCAGCTCACTTCCCTTCAGCAGCAGCTGTTCTTGAGGGGGATGGAGATGCCCATGCCATGCTTCTCTCTTCTGTTGCTATGGCAATCTTGAAGGTTTTTAGGACAGTGCTTTACAAGTTTCATTATTTATATTAGGTTGCTCTCTGTGTTTTCTTCCACTCATCTTGCTTATTTCCCACTCTTCCCATTCCCTTGGACTGCCTGTACACATCATTAAATAATTAACACTCCTTTGTATTATGCACCTGGGAAGGCATTGCAAGCATCAGCTGTAAAGTGCGATTTCAAAGTACAGAAATTCCTCTCTGACTTGGAATTAAGCAGAGGAAACATTCAACCCTGAGTTCATACTTTTCAGTGCGTTTACATTTCTATGTTGCTCACAGCAAACAATTTTTAAAACTTAATTTGCGTTTCAATTTTTGTCATTCCGTACTTGCTTTCTGCACTTCACTCCACATAAAGAGCGAAAATAGACTGTGAAACTTACTGGAAGCTAACAAATCTGGCTCTTCTTGTCTAGAAAAATGATACAGCGTTTGGCTTAGAAACCCAGCAAGGGAATAATTCCAATTAAAATTGTTTTCATTGGAATGCTTAAATACAGAAACATTTCAATTGGTTTGAATCTTCATTTCACAGGCCTTAAATTCAGCTCTAACCTGACTTGTTGGTGTACTTTTCCTTCTGCATATATTTTCTTCCCAGCCTCCAGACCCTGCACTTGACTAACTTAAACAGAAGGTTTTGAGTGAAGTTATTAAGGCTTCAGGGTCCTGTACTACTTTTGAATTTAGTGATAGGCTTTTACACCTCTACAAATAAATAAACTCAAGCAAGAAAAATATCTCCGAAAAGAAGAAAAAACAAGAATTTAGGAAATGTATCAAAAACAAATATGAAACGAGGTAGCCTTATTTTCTGCTAGATAGTTGGAAGTGGAATAAGTTTTCCAGGATTTTCATCTCTGGGCTGGAATTAACCTACCTTTCAAAGTTCTTTAAACCTAAAGAAAATGTAGGAGAAAATCCCAAATTGGCTCTGTAGACTGGTTTCTTTCCATTAGACTTCATTTTTTTTGCAAAACAGAAAGCTTAACTTCATTATTTTCATGTCCAAAACCAATAGAGAATGCTTCCAAATGTAGACATACAGATTTAGTGTACTTCCGCTGCAAACATGTGTAAATCTCCAGCTACCTTTGTTTGCTTGGAGGAAAATTCTTTACTCTTCTTAGCCCTTGAAATCAACTTCAACAATAAAAAAAGGATGATTTCTGGCAATTAGGGATTGCTTGTGAAGGAAGAAGTTAACAAGGAGGTCACCTCAAAGGAATATCCGCAAATATCTTTGTAGTGCTTTCTCAACTCCAGAATGACTCTTAGTTAGAACCCCACAGGAATAACACTTGTCCCTTGTGACATTGAACATATCTTTGCAATGCATTGCCTCAAAGGCTTGGTTTTGCTTGGGGTGTTTTTAAATTCTCCCAGAATTTCCAGTGACAGCCCTTGTGTTAGAGAAATGGGTCAGGGCTGAGCACTGGATCTCTGGAATTCGCTGTTTCTACTAATTACTATATATCCTTGGAGGATCTGAAACAATAACCCCAGTTCTGCCACTAGCATGAAAACAGGGTCTAGCTGTTGTTCAGCAGAAACCTCTTTTTTTCGCTTTTCTAGCTTTTTTCCCCCAGGCTCACAGGGCTTTTCAGAGGAATAGAAGGTGCCACATGGAACAGTTTCCCCTGTAACCCTGTTTTGAATGAGCAGGGGATCCTGACTCAACATTTCTTGATGTTTTCTACCATAGACCAAACAACAGTCTGAGATTTTTATCTCAGAAGTTTTATGTACCATGTTGATCATTATTACACATATATAAACCCAGTGGTATGGTAAAGCAGTTCATCTGCTGCTCCTGAACCCAAGCAGCTCTGATGGGATGCACAACAGGCTCTGGTCTTTCATGAGAAACGAGTGAAATCACTTACATATTGCTGGCCATCACAAGTGGGAAAACTAATCCATTCTCCCTGCTTTCAAGGTGCATGAAGAAAATGCCATGTGGCTGGGATTGTCGGTCATCCACTGGGCTGCTGAGAGTCTTTGGACCCCACTTGCTTGGCAGCTGTCTCCATAACCAAGTGAGAAGTCAGTACTCTATAATACAGCCCAGTGCAAAGCTCCAAGCCTGAGCTCCACTGTGAAAACAGTGATTGAGAAACAGAAGCAAAAGATGACATCCCCATAGGCTTGAAGGAGGTAGCTGTAGAGATGAAGAGGTCATCCAGTGGTGAGGCTGTTTGCTTCCAACAGGGAATTTGAGCTAAGTTCTTGACCTCCCCTAGACTTCCAGTGTGGAATAGAAGACCGATTACATGGTCTACTTACATTTTAGGTCCCTGTGTGCAGCATGGATGTAATTCTATTTTTCCTGCTTCACAGAAGTGCTTGGAGGATGAAATGGGGAGGTGCTCCCATAGTGCAGCAGTGACAGACATGAAAGTAGGATCTTAAACCCTGGATAGTACACAAGTCTGGATCTTCTGTGGAGCTGGAGGGAGCTAGCACGAGTCAGTAGTCTGCCAAGCCAACAATTACCACAAGACAGGAACTGGGATGCAGAATGATGACTTCTTACATTCCTACAGCAACTGCAGAAAATGACAGTATTAATAATAACCATTCACTGCACTGTTACACCCAAATAACCAATGCAAAGCTCAGCTAAATGTCAGATCCCCTCCACTATCATAAAAGAGATTGTGCAATGCTGACAGTCAGAAAAAAAACTGTTTAAAGGAATGAGAAAGATTGTAATGAGAAATGTCAGGGAGACAATTTCAGCCTCAAGAAACACTTTCTTACAGGATAAAACTGGGGATTGAAAGGGGTGAAGAAAGGTTGTAAATTGTTCCTTAGAAAGTCCTTGCTAGAAGGAGATCTATATAACTATAAATCTTGTAAAGAAGACTTTTTGCTCAGCATCAGCAAGAAGGCAACACTACTGTGTGAGGAATGTCACAAGGAATGACGCTGTAACTGAGGAGAAATTCAAAGTTTAATTGTTTGCTTATTTGTACTAGAATGAACAGTATACACCTTTTCCATCATGTTCACATTTGCATCTGAAGCCTTGTCAAGTGTTAGCATGTTTAGCCTCTTGACATCCTTCAGTAGGCATAGGTACAGTTGGAGGACACAGTTTCTAGGACAGCCAACTGTCAAGAACAACAAACATCCCCAGTTAAAAGCAACCATGGCCTAGCTGCCTTCCATACTTATACCAAGATGCAGCATAGTCATACAAGAATGAGATAGATAGGGAACATGGTGACTTCAAGAAGCCGTGGTAATACTTTGTCCTGCTTGAGACACCAGCTTCAAAGCACACAAAGCAGGAGGAGCAAAAGAGGAGGATGGTGTGCGTTCTTCAGCCATACCTGGGGACACCTCATACAACCCAGTTTAGACCTTAGATAGACCTACCCATCTTCAACCTGTGTTTCTTCATCACATATATCCACATTGCTCACCCTACCTGAGGCTGATGGGCTGTTTAGAGCAACTTCCACCATTGCAAGTTAGACAATGAGCAGCCACAGATGGTTGCATTCAGCTTTCTAGATTCATTAAAGTCTCATTTGGGCAGAATTTAAGGTGGGGTTGCTGAAAACTCAGAGTGTGGAGGGATAAAAGAAGCCAGGAATGTGCACTAACTCAAGGGGGAGCAGCAAGGGTGGTCACACAGAGGGTGTAAAAGGATACAGTTGAAGCATGGTTGAGCAGCCAGGCCCCCACACCGTGTTGTCTCCTGGGGCTTCCTGGCACCGTGTGCACCCCCAGTGAGGGTTTTCCTAAGGGATTAGCAGCTTTCCTGCTTTAAAATAATTTACACAAAAGCATCTTCCTTCCCTAAGACTGGTTATTTTTAGGCAGAGAAAAATACACATGCTTATCTTTATAAATAATCAGATCCATATGGCCTAAGCATTCCAAACAGATCAATTAAACCAGCTTTCTGGAGAGGGACTTTATGCGCAAGTGTCCATAAGTACTCTTAGCATGTATGACCTGAGTACTACCCTTGCTGTCTCAGAGACCTGAGAACAGGACAGATTCACTACAGACTTACAGCAGGCTTTACAACCAAGGAACTTTCCTACAGCAGCATTGTAAAGGTGCCTCAGGATCTATGAAGGAGGACACAGGTTGTTTTTTTGAGGCATATTCATGCATGGTTGCATTTTGTGCCTGACCTGACATGGCCAATAAGTGCCAAGATGAGTACAGAAATGAAGACAAATGCAGTTTGTCTTAGAGCTGCTAAAAAAATCAAGTCCTGGCCACCAAAGTGATAAGAGGATTGGAGAAACTGACATATGAATAAAGGCTGAAGGAACTGGGTTTGTTCAGCCTTGAGGAAAGAAGTCTATGGGAAATTCTAGGGGAAATCTTGTCACAGTCTTCCAATTGCAGAACAGTAGATATAGAGAAGTGAAGGTACTTTCTGCACAAGAATGCACAGTGAGAGGACAACAGGCAATGGGCACAATTGCCTTCAACAGACATTCTGCCCAGACATAAAAAATATGCTCCACTGCAAGAACAGCAAAATGTTGGAACAGGTTGCCCAAAGAAGCAGGGGACTCTTCCTAACTGAAAATATTCAAGTCTTGGTCTTGACAAGGCCCTGAGTAACCTAATCTAAAGCCTGTTTTCATCAGGAGGTTGGACTAGGTCTCCAGAGGACTCTTTCAATGTAAACATTTTTGTGTCTTTGTGATTCAGAATTCTTCATGTAGGCCAATTCAAGTGCAGTAATTTAAAAGACTTAGTCCCTTAAAACCATCAGCTGGGCTCACATACTGAAGTAGGGTTCATAGCCTGTTTTTTAGTGCTCCTAGTTCTGCAGGTCCAAAAGATTTGACAATCTGAGGGAACTGAATGTGTGTGCAAAAAGGAATGAGTTTCTGTCTGTGAGACCTGTGCACACAAAATAGCTCAAATCAGTTTATTTGTCACCATGACTTGTAACAGAGCTGGTCTTGAAGCTGTGACTATCAGGGAAGTCCCAGGTAGAAAGGCCCATACCCCAACAATGGTATCTCATGGAAAAAAGATAAGCAAGATCAGTCCCCATGTTTCTATGGAAGACAGTGTTCTTTTGCTATCAACACCAAGCCACATCCATAATTCAGCTCTTGGCTTCCACTCCCATTCTGTCAAATGGGAGGTCTGTACAGAGCTCTAGAATATAAGTCTCCATGCAGCCAGCAGGAATCATGCAGCAACCTGCACATGGGAGCTGAGGAGAAAAACACATGCCCCAGGAGAGCTTGTTTATTTTTAGGGCTGAAAAGCCCACTAAAAATCTGTTGAAGAAAATAAAGGCAGGGTCCTGTGGTGACAGCTAATGCTGTAAGTAAGAGGACAGATGCATGTATGTGCGCAGTAGATTAGTCGAGGCATCATTGCCAAAATCAGTTGGCGTACAATTTTCAGGTCATAAAACTGTTTTTAATAGTAGGGCAGAAGCAGGCTAACATTGCTTCTCTGTTTACTTGTTTGTTTTAATTCCTAATCCTAGGAAGTAGTCACTTTGAGCATTTTGCACTGTATATATGCAGTCAGAGAGCTTAAAAATTAAGAGCCTCTGCTGGGGAGTGAATGAAGGTCTTTGTGCTACCCAGCCTTCAGCTCTCCTTGGCCAGCTGAGATTTTCCCTCATGTGGGGAGCTCTTTGATGGATGGTATAATGGGGCTCAGAGGGGTACTAATCCCCCAGGGTTTAGGAGGGTCGTGTAGAGGGTATGAAAGGCCACGCTGAAGCAGATTCCAGAAACTCTCAGCCAACAGCCTCTTTGGCATCATTCCCAGCCAGCGTAGGTTATTGCAGTCTCTGGAGTATTTCTAGCTGCTGATGGGGGTAGGAGTATAAGAGAAGAGAGTGAGTAGGCTGCAGCATCTGTAACTCCCTCAGTAAAATGTACAGTTCCAGCCTTCCCTTTATAAAGACACACATGCGCACACACTCTCGTCCTTGGCCTCACAAGGGCAGGAGCAAGTGAGACCTGGATGAGAGAGACTGCCAGCAAACACAGCCATGATGAGCTTGAAAAGGAGATTCAAATGCTGTCTGGTCCCCAAAATCAATAGACCATAGAATCATAGAATAGTCAGGGTTGGAAAGGACCCTAAGATCATCTAGTTTGAACACTGGGGGCTATAAAGCCAACAGTTGTAGGATGATCCTGTAGTTGTCCTCTTAGAGATCAGGAGGATTTCAGAGACTTGATCATTGCTGCCAGCAAGAGGCAGTGGTATATTTATAGACACCAAAAGTTAACGGATGACCAGACATTGGTATTGCCAGTGCAGCTGTACAGAGCAGCAAAACAGTGAAACAAGACTAGATGGCTCATCGCTGTTTCCCCTCACTTCACAGTAAATTAGACACAGAACAATTCTCCTTTTCTCTAGCTCTGCTCTGGTGTTTTCATTTCCATCAATATGATTGTAAACTCCAGTCCTTTTGACCTGTACTGAAGGAGAGAGTAAATCAAACACACACATCCCTCAAAATCATGCTTTTAAAGTTGTTTACCTCTGTTATCTCTGTTATCCAGCCAGAGTACTGTAGGGGCCTTCTGTCAGAGCAACATTTGTCACTTCTCTGCCTTCTGCCTTTTGCTTTTTGTTGGTACTTTAAAATGATTGGTTTTCCTTCTAAACAGGTGCTTAGTTTTAAATCAGTGTTTAAATTCGTTACTCATCTAAGTATTCATTAATTCTCAGCTCACTTGTATTTATTCATCCACATTTGATCAGACTAGTTCTTCTTCATCTGCTCTTCACAGTTTCCACACTTTGACTCTGGTCCCTGGTGTACCCAGCTGCTTTTCTGCCTATAAAATATCTCTATAGGCATTTTATTTTTTGCTTCGTGCGTAGTTAGGAGTAGGAGATGAATCCTCCCTTTGAGTGATTGCTTTAATATCCATCCCTTTTTGTGCCTTTTTGTGTGCACTCCTTGCTTTTTGTACATGTGGGATATGTGTCAGGAGGTACTAATTTCTTCCTCTGATGTAGGTGTTGTAAGTGACAGGCATTAATAAGGTTTGATCTGTGACTTACTTTATTCAGCTAAAGGATTTTTCTTCTCGCTTTAGCTGTCTCTTTAACACCTTTGATAGATGGCATACAACTGCATATCAAGGCATATTACAGAGGTCTCATTGATATTTATATGTTTAGGATATTCCACTCCCTCTGACTGTGAACCAACCCTTTGACTGAAGAGCTTTTCATTTTATGCTCATACTTTCATGTTTCTTCCTTGACTTCCAAGGAAAATGCATCCAGGACTTTCCAAGGGAGCCAGTCCTAAAAAAAAGCAGTGAGATAGAGAAATGTCCACGTATGTTTAACCCTTGCTCTCCCCAAAGAAATTTGATTTAAACTTTGCAGAGATTGAGGTTTTTCAGGAGTTACTAAGGAGGATTTCCTTCCCAACATACTTTCCCTCAGGTTGAGACTTAGCCCTGGAAGCACTGAGTCACTGCTACAAATCCCTAACTGGACATAAGCCGACCATTAACCTATTTTGGAGTCTTTGCGGAAAACCATGGGCACAAAGCAACTTTACACTTGCCTCTGGGAGCCCCACAGACTCCAGCCTTTCCCTAATTTGATGTATTAGCCACATATCATTGCAGGGAGCTACTCTGAGATTTCAGCTGCAAGAGTAGTATATTTCTCTACATTGAGTTCTTGCAGTGAAAAGTGATGTTTCCTTTGGAAGGAAAGCCTGGCCTTGTTGAGAGGTTGATGCTAATAGTGTTAATTTAGATCCTATTCCAATCTCCTTAATCTGCTGCTTCTGCTAGCTTGTTACATGAAATGCTACCTTGGCTAGCACCAAGGCTTCAATGGAGAGGTCTGTTTAGCTTCTCTGTGTAGTTAGTGGAGAGAAATGGGAATTTCCATGGGGCAATTCATTGAATCTGGGAATAGGTATCAAAGCTGGAAAGTAAACCTGTCAAGACACAAGGACTAACCCAGATGTTGGCCTCTGTGTGATGTAAGATAAGCGCCAAATTCAAATTCAGGCAGTATGAACCCCAACTTTGCCTTCTCTTCAATGACCTTTTGTAACATTTTTTACCTTCCCATGGTGTTTCCTTGGTACAGAGGAGCGCATGGATCTTCTCAGCCTTACAGCTCTCTGCAGATATGTTACTCTGGGCTCACTTTATTGGCTGAATATAGGCCTAAATTTAAACACACTGATAAATGTTAAAAAAAATCTGTAAAAATCTCCATCCCACCAACACTCCTAAATCCTATTCATTTCTGTTGTAAAGTTCCTAAATAGGAGCTGGGTTGTTCAGTGTTTATCCTATTTTAGCAGAAAAGGCCTGTATTGTCTACAAGACTTTCAATTCTCCATTTTGGGACACCCCTGAAAACTTCAGAGACAATGAGAAACTTGCCCACTGTGAAAGTCCAACATGAGGGCTTTCTCAACGCTCAAATCATGCCTCTGCAGCCTCCATCATCTGAGATGGACTGTACAGTTGCTGTTTGCCATACCAATATAAATCTCCTTACAGTATTCTCCTCACCGAGCAACAGGTCATTAAGGTAATTTAAAACTATAATTATCCCACCAGCAGGGAGAGAGAGCCATTCCTCTATTTCTTGCTCAGTGGGGTGTCCTAACACCACAGAACATGCCACCCTGATGAGAAGAGCCCCATTTGCACTGAGCAGGAACCCACATCAGAAGAAGTCATATTACCAGCCATAACATATACATTGATCCAGGGTACCAGCTGGATACCAGGAAATAGCAGGGGGTCTTTCCACAGGACCATGTCCTACAGTGCCATTGCTTATCTTCCATATGCAGTAGGAATAAATGGAAAGTGTTAGCCTCCAACTGCCCTACAGCTAATAAATGTCATACAGAACTTTTATTTTTTCTTAATAACCATTTATATTTAACTTGTAGCTGTTGAAATGGGAGACAAGGAAGAAAATTCACATGCATTTATGTATCGCATGATTTCTTGATGATTTTGTCAGACATGCCCTGTGTTAGTCACACATTTTGCTGTCACAGAAAATGTTTGTCTCTTTAGTTTCATTGGGGTAAGTACACATTTTGATTGACTGTTGGAAATTCCTTGCTGTAGCTGTGTACTAAGGGGAGAAAAAATCTTCAGTCAAAGAGAATAAAAATCCTAAGGACTCAGTCCTCTACCACCCTGTACTAAACTTGGCCATTCACAGCTGTACAAAGCAGATGTAAAGCTCACAACAGGAGTAAGCATTTACTTTGGGGTCACATAAGTGACCCTACAGGGTGTCAGGCATCAAGAGATCCACTCTTGGCAGTGCAGAGCCTACAGATTATGGAAGAAAATGGACTTCCTGCATGTATGTATTATAAGTAGCTCTGTGTGTGCATATGTATGCATAAACAGAAAGAAAATAAGCATTTCAAACTAGCCATAGCTCAACCCTTTGAAGCTATGCCATCTGAGTCATGAAGAAACTTGCTAAAAGGTTCATGGTACAAATGTTAACGTGACTGTGAAGAGATGTTGTTTTCTATTCTCAGCATTTGGAAGAGGATTCATCTGTAATGGTCAGACAGGAGGTAATCAAGAGAACCAGTGTTGCCTAGGGTTCTTTTCATCTCATCCCAAAGCAGACCTCTCAGATAGCTGAGATGAATCATGTCCAATCACTGGTTATGTAAAGATACTAGATACATAAGGATGAATCTCACCATTGAGGTTTACATCTGAGTAAGAAATCCTCATCATCTCTGAAGAAAACAAGAAAATATCCTCAGGGATTTGTTATTTGTGTCTTACCAAAAGCAAACATAATTTGGTTTGGCTCTTACTAACAGGTTAGGAAAGAGTAACATTAGAGATCAGAACTCCCAAAGTCAGGAAAAGAGACTTCTGTGCACATTGGTGGGTTTTGAATCAAGCCTGAAAGAAGCTGAAACTGATCTTTACATCAAATGTCTACTTGAGATAGTAGTAATGTCATACTTTCTATCTTTGGTCACAGCCTCACAGACTTTCTGGTTGCCTCCAGCTACGAGGCCCCCATAAGTCTGCTTTTCCCCTTTCCACTCCTGCACTTGTTCCTGGTCGGTTGCTGGACTCTCTCAGCTGTGTGGGCAGAACTGTCTGTGAGGCTGTGGTGGACCAAGCCCACTTTCACAGACACATTTTGGACATGTTTCTAAAACCAGTTTAAATTCCCTAGTACAGTTCATCACAAGGGGGTGTGCAAAAACTCGTCAAGGCTTATGTGGGAGTGAGAACTTAAAGGGACAGATACACCTTGGGCAGGCATTGCTGCCAATGCTTCATCTTGGGCAACCAAACCTGAGGGGTTTGATCATGCATTGGCAGTCTCACATGCTTAATGATCTGATCACCCCCGAGATCTGATCACCTCTGATCTGATCACCCTGCTCAGAGTGCTCTTCAATACTACAGAAGAGAGACTCCCAGCAAAAGCTGACCTCTGATATATCTGCCTTTTCTCCAAGTATCATATAATGAAAAATGCTATGGTGTTCCATGGTAATGTGAACTACTTGATTCAATATTTATCAACTGAAACAGGTGCCAAGCACTAGAGTTATTTGGGTATTTTCCAGAAACATAGTTTATCATTGGAAAATTCCAGTTTGTTGAAATAGAGACTTTTCTTGGGAATAAGCCAATTTTGATGAAATTTTCATAAGAAAGGTTTCCATGGTAGGATAGGATTTCTGGTCAAAATGCCAAAGAGAAAGAGAGATACTTCTCCCTCCTCTAGGAAGGGAAACATGCTACTGTTAGGGCACCTGTTGAGGCCAGGACATCCAACCCCAAATCCACATACAGACCACAGGTTTGGACCTGGCTGCCTGGATGCCTGGTTGACTAGCTTAGAAACCCATTTACTGTTCTGTGTTGAATGTGTTTCAGTATCTTCTATAAAAGCCATTCTGCATTCTCTGAATAATTATTGGTGTAGGAATCTGAACCCTAATCCAAACAACAAGGCTTGAGACTCAGCCAAGCTCTTTCTTCTTTTCTGGCCAAGTATTATTTATTCACTATTAAAGTAGTCACTGGAATGAGTAGCTATTCCTCACTTAGCCTTCATGTGTGTCACCAAGTCTCATTAGTTGTGTCTGTGCAACACTAAGATGTGGTGTCCGCATTTATATTCATGTCTTGTTTGCCTTCCACCCATACCAGCATCCTTATCAATAGCCTGCAGCTTGTGTGTTGACGAAAATATACAGAGCAGCAACATGCGTGTGCCAAAAGGTTTCCTGTGTGGTCCCACACGCTCTGGTGGGCTACATATAAATTCAATGGAGGACCGTAGTAAAGGTCTGGTGGGTAGGGCTGGGCTGGGCTGCAGATTAAGAGCCATCCCAATAAAGACAGCAAATGCAGACATGGACCTCTACAGGAGTTAAGGATATGAAGCACAGTGGATGATGCCTGTTAGGGTTGTTTGGATCCATATACTTACATGGATTAGCTGAAATTAGAAGCCTTATTTATCTGAATTTAGTCAGGGGTGCTGGATATCAGCTTTTGATATTGGCGTGTCTCTGATGTCTCCAACTGAGTGGACCTCTGACTTCTTTTCCTGGTAAATTTCCACAGTTTTATATCTTTAATGGCAACTGAGCAGACTAAAACAGCAGATTTGTTTGGTTTATTTTTTAACCAAGAACCATTTCATTATCCCCAGAGCCAATGAAGTAACTCACTGTGAAGAATAATCCCTGAGAATTTTGTCACATTTCCTCATTGGAGTCAACATTATTTGCATGTACATAATCCATCTGAGCTCTCTGAGCTACTCTAGTGAACAGCAACATAAACAGGACTTTTTTTTCCCCTATCCCAGCAGACTCTTATCTACAGACTCAGTGCTTTGGATTATGTAGGAAGCAGTACATAGGAAGCTTACAGTATCTGAAATTCTTTCATTGTATATTTCACTGCTCCGTGTATTGAATCAAAGCAGGACAAGTATATTTATATACTCGGTTATGGGGAGGGGCAGGTTCTCACTGTTGCTGAGTCAGAAATGGTAGGTTTAGTGGGGGTGGAAGAAGTGTAAAGCTTGCAACAGTCGTTTCCCTGGTCTAATTTCCAGTTACACCACTTGACATCTCCCCCCCAAGTCACGAGGTGACTGTGTGAGAAACAAGCCGCACAGCAGCTTCCAGAGAGCTGAGATGTGGGCAGAGCTCTGGGGTTTGCTTAGTCAAAGTGGAAGTTGTGGGAGCAAAGGGTACTCATGAGGGTGAAAAAAGAGACAGAAAACAACCGAGTCCTTGTGGGGAAACTTCTACATTTCCTTTACTAACAGCTGCCACAGACACCCACAATGGCCCTGCAGGTAAGGACAGACTAAGACCCTGGTTACTGCCACTGCCATTACTCACTTTCACAGTGATGTTGCTCTTTCCTTAAAGGGTGAATTATAGGTTACATACACGGTGCAAGTGACACTCAGCTGGCACTTGGCAGTTTTGAAACCCCAAATGCTCACACCCCTTACCCCCCTTACGTACCCAGGCAAACATGCATTTCCTTCTAATGTACCAAAGGGGTCACCAGGAGAGTAATAGATTATTGATCTTTTCCTACTGATAAATTTAATAGAGGACAGACAGATGGAGCTTTGAAGATGAAAAGAGTAACATTGTCAAAACAAACAGATGATAAAGAAGATTTATCTAGCAAACTGCTCACTTTAAGGCATTAGTTTGGGCCGATGTATTGAGTATAAGGTGAACATCTATACTCAACATGCCATCTGTTTCTAGACAGTCTTACTGAAATGAAAATCAACTTCAGTTCCACAACCATGACATCTTAAATATTTATGTTTTCTATCATATGATATAGTCCCATGCCTTATTACATTTACATAGACTTGAATATATATAATAAACAAATAAGAAAGACTAAAATCCCAGTCCTAGAGAAATGTGGATGTTTGTTACTTCCTTTAATCATTTAGTCTTGTCATGAGACTTATGACAAGAGTCTCAAAGGACTGGGCTTCTGTTACATAGCTCATAGGCAACGTCTCATCAACAACAACCGAAAGATCTGAGGCGCAAGTTTAGCAAAGCATGCAATGAAATACAATCCTGATTAACAAAAGTACATGCCTAAGTTGCATTTTTAACAGTAAAGAGTTAAATGTGCCCTCAAGCACCTCACTGGCCAAGAAGCTGGGGTAGGTAAGTGGCTGCAAGTCACTGTTGAGCTACCTCATTGTGCCTGACTCATATGTCACTCTGCCATCTGGCTTGGACCAAAAATGCAAGCAAAAGCATTTTCTTCTCTTCCCCACAGACTGCAGCCACATCTGGAGCCCCAGGATCTCACCTGGGAATGTGACAGCTCAGTGGAAGGGCAACAGCCACAGATTATTGTCACAGGAGGTAGTAATATCCACGCACTGCTTTTCTTTAGAGACCTGGGTCTTTCTTGTTCTCTGAGAAACCATAACACAATGGAAAGTGTTTGTTTAGGGAACTGGTATGCAGCCAAGTGCTTGGAATGGGGTCAATATAGCATTTAAAATGTGGTTAATCATTTCACATGTTGGAGTAGAGCTGGAAGTTCACTGCAGACATTCAGAGGTGGTCATAATGCAGACTTACTTGGGTCTAAATCAATTGCTTCCATGAAATTGTAAAAGGCTCTGAAATACATATAGATGAGAGGCCATCAGTAAATCTTTATTTATTCATGAACTTGTCTCTACTAATTGCTGTGTTTGCAAGTATAACAGCAAATGCAACACAGTCCTTCCTTCCCTGACTTCCTTCTTGATTATAGCAAAATCTGCTGAAATAATTAATTGCTGCAAAGACTGTGCAATTAAATGCCTGGCTGTTATTTCACAGGTATGAAAATAAATCAGGGTTAATTTCACTGTATTCAAACATGGCTATAAAATGTACATGGGTGGCATCAGTAACAGACCTTACATACAGTTCATTCCATTTCTGTGTTGGTGAGATTTGAGAAAATTAGAGCTTTAAAGCACTTTATCTGATGGAGTGTACAAATTCTACCAGCAACTATTGCAAACTCTACAAGTACTGAGCTAGGAAAAATGTTGTAAATACTACTGAGTTTTTAAGAAGCTTTCAGAGTTCACAGTATTTGCTGCAGATTGCATCAAAATGAGTCTATCAGCTTCCTGGACAAAGAGTCAAAGATTTTACCCAGGAATGAAGTAAATTCGGTATATTTATATATATATATTCAGTATATTTATATATATATACACACACACACATATACACACATGTATATGTGTGTGTGTGTGTGTTTGTATGCATACATATATATAGAGGGTCAAAATGGCAGGTGACAAGGTGCATGGGAAGCTGCAGGTCCAACCTTACATGCGGGCGGACCAGCGCTCGAGATTGCTCAGGAGATAACTGTCCTGGTCGAACACTTCTGATTGCCTAAGCACCCTTTTTCCCAACCAGATTTGCATATACCACATGCCCTTGCTCATTGTGCTTGCAGTAAGCATGGTTAAAGCTCTTCCCAAATCTTCCCTTGTGAAGCCAAGCCATCAATCAATATATATATTAAAATATATATGCAAATAAATATATATAAATATATAATAAATAAATAAATAAATAAATGTTAATAGAATAAATAAATAAATACATTTTGGCTAGGTTTTGATAGTTACAAGACCCAGAATTTTCATTTCTTACTTCTTCTCCTCCTTCCCCTAAAATGAAAAAAGAGAATGAAATCCTTTCATTTTTCATAGTCCTGCTCAAAAATGCCTACTCTGCTTTAGCTAAATCTTCCTGGAGAACAAACATGCTTCTCACAGGAGGCCAGGCACCAGGGAGCAGAACAGAAACAGAGGGGTTCCAGGCAATATTTCTAAGTCAAACTGGTGGCGTGGAGTGAAATTTAGCCAGAGGTGATTGCAGAGCTCTGCTGCTTTGGGGTTTGGATTTTTCCTCAGCGTTACTAAAAAGAAAAAAAAAAGAGAAAGAAGAAAAAAATTATTTCATCAAAATATGAATTTAACAAAGAATGATTTAATGAGATTTATTCTGGGCAAAACTGGAACAAAAGCAATTACTGTGATGCTCTGAGCACCTATTACTGTGATGCTCTGAGCTGGGGTAAAGGTTTGGAGCAAAGCTGATAGCTAGTAGGTTCAGTCTTTCCTAACTAACGATAGAAAACCAAACCTTAGTTCCCCACCATTTGCCTGGTATTTTTAGTTTGGCAGTAAACTTTCTAAAGTAAAAGGATTACCAATCCCTCTATGTACAGCAGAATAGGACCCACATTTGGATTGGGCTTTCTGACATGTGTTATTCTATAAACAATCATGTTCTTGTGCATTTATTTCTAACTGTTGCCAACCAGCTCTCAGGACACAGATGATGTTGAACATTACGTGTTCAACAGAGAGACTCTGACCATCTCTGCTGCTGAAGCTACACTGGAGTAGAGACTGGAAGCATCCCCCAACCAGACAAGGCTGCAGGTGCCATTTCATCACAACAACTCACTGCAAGGAAAGATTAAGCTACTTCTCTGTTTCAAGGATGGAGATGAGGACTGGAATTGGCCTTAATGATTCTGCTCTTGTTGAGCGTTTAATATTAAGCTGGATGCTGGATATGCTAAGATTACTGTAGTAGTTCCTAGACATTTAAATCCTAAATGCTAGCCTGTTCCTGATTTTCTCCTTTTAGACACACACTCTAGGACGTTTTATCTTTTCAGTAAAATCTTATGCAATGTTTCTTTATTGACTCCAAGCACAGTCCATGTCAGGCTGAAAAACATTCATTGAGAATACTTCAGCAGATAACTACTAACTTTGGCCTTGCATGCAGCAGGGCAAGTAGCAGTAAGTGAATCTGAGGATGGGCACTGTTACCCTTGGATTCATAACTCACTTCTGCTGCATCTTTTAAAACCTGCCTTGCTTCTGTTCTCTAGGCTCCAGTCTTCAGCTATGTTACACAGCGTAGTGTCAGCTCAAAGTCACACAGTGACTTAGCTCCCAGATCCAAATTTAAGCTAGTTTCTGTAACCTGACTACAGGGAATCTGGGGGTTTTGGCTCAGTGTGAAATAGCAGAATGTGACACAGAGAGTTAAACCAAGCCAAGGAGGATCGGGGTTTGTTTTCTCTCCTAAAAAGAATCTGTAATCCATTCGAAGATTTACCAAGGTATTTTGGAATGAAGCTAGCTCATTTCTGAAGTTCACACAGAGGTAATGTGTTATTAACCTCGATTGTTCTGTTTTAATCTTCTCTGTCCATGTGAACAAAGTTGGAGCTTGGCTCTGGCTTAATTAAGAAAATATTCGTCTACCATCCTGGCAAAACTCAGAAGTGAAGGGAGTTGTGAGAAGGAGAGGACAGCTAAGGGCACTGCAGTGCTACGTTCTGCTGAGGCAAAAAAGAGAGGGATAGACGCTATTTTCCAGACCATTTAATGCCATGGGCTCATATATCACAGGCTTACTCGAGTGAGCGGAGGTTGCGTCTCTCTCCAAGAGTGTCTGATCACTTCACCCTCTGGTGCTGGGTGGTTAACCCACCCTGGAGTGCTCCCAGTTTAGGAAGCCAGGGAGGCAGCTCAGAAGGATGGGATGCTGCTTGACTCTATGCTCCTTCAGAGATGAACATAACAGGGAGCCACAAGCTCTTCTCAGATGCTACCCGCCAATCCCCTGCTTTATGCAAAAGCACTCAGGAACATGACAAACAGTGACTGTGGCTGAACAAGTTCTCCAGAAGCCACCAGTTTGCACCTTTCAGCTGTAGCTATAATCCAGGCTTATTGGACAATTCCTTCTGAGCTGATTTCTTGCCATGTGGAATGGGCCTGCCTGCTCTGCTGTACTGATAGGCAGAAGTAAACAGAGGCCAGAAAGCCTGGAAGTGGAGCTAACCAGAAATGCCAGTTAGCACTGAAAGACACAATGTGCTTAGTGCAGAAATGGTGGTGATTTATGGCCTCCCAGGTCATGCCAGAGAATCTTAAAAACCTTCCCATCTAGGGAATATGGATGACTACTTTATTACTTCATTAAAATATATTTTATCTGTATATTTATATTGATAAACCAGAGGTTTTTACTTGTCCTAAAAAAAGTCCTAAAAATATCAGAGCAAATGTCACAATCTGGGAGTACTTTCACCAGTTGACCAGCCCTCCTTGCAGCAGGAAGGAAAGGGTGGTTAGAGCAAATCCCAATAGGAAAATCTCTGGCATAGCACCTGGAAGGGCTGTGGGGAAGTGGGTCACTGCATCTTCCTGAAGGGATCCTGAGCTCTCAGAACATTAGAAACGTTTCTCAGGACTGTTCAAGAGCATTTTGACAGTAACAGTGCAATATAGGCTACGTAGTCTTCAAGTAGCTGCTCACATCCCTTCTCATTGTCCTTTCAGCAAGGAGATCCAGATGCTGATTTCACCAAAACCAGCAGATTTCACACTCCTTTCTCCTTTCCTGTGAAGGGCAATTTCCACCTTTGTCTTTCTCTATCCTTAATAAATTCTTCATCATCCAAGTGCCCCTTTTGGCACTCCTGATTTTTAATGCTCCTAGATGTATATGGTTTGCAATGATAATTCCTAAAATTGAACTGTATAGCTATCTATTTGATCGGCTTTCCTTCTTTTTCATCTATGTAATATGAATCTCTTCCTCCATCTTTTTTCTTCCTGCAGGCTGCCAATGCTGAAACAAAGCTAGTCTTATTACTCTGGTCATACATTTTTAATGATTTTTTGTTTCATGCTTGCTACTTCAGTTTTATGAATAGATTTCTGTCTTTCTTCCATGTATTATTATTTATAAAGCTTTTGCACAGGTCTCCCTGCTGAGCCCTCTGACAGTATGTCTCAGAGAAGCAGAAAAATGCACATTAATTGGCCAGAGACAAGCTGGTTCCAGCACACAAATTGGCTGGTTTCACTGGGGTTGTTAGGAGCCCAAGAACTCAATACTGCATCTTCAAGCACACATGAAGCTCAAGCACTCAAGCTCAGCGCAGCATGAAACAATGATCCACAGCTTCCTGAGGGAGGTAGCTCAGGTGCAGCCACCTCAGAAGAGCATCAGTGAGTGTATATCTCTGCACCCATCACATAACTACACCTTGTGGTGTTTGTCTCACAAGTGGCTCCTCTAGGAAACGGCTGTCCTTGCAGCCACCTCCTGCAGGATTCGTAGTTCTAATCCCAAAGCTCTGTAGTGCCAGCAAAGATAGAAATCCCCACTGTCTATCAACCTGAACAGCACTATAGCATCTAGAGCTGCTTTCAAGAGTAGATGCTTTCTTTAGGCAGCATTGCACGGACTCACTCTGTCACCTTTTCTGCCTCCCTTAGGTGTGGCTATTCCAAGAACATTTTTTGCATGCTGCCTCTATACCTTCCATTCAGTTAGCATTTTGTTTCTGAGCCTCTGATTCTTTGGTTTGGTCTTTCCCAAAAAGCTTCCAAGGGCATTTGTCTTCAAAGTCCTTATAAGGAGTCATTTCCCCATTATGACTCTCACCTTTTCATTTCCATACTTGATTGCCATCAAGAAGGTGTGAAGTCTTTGGATTCTGGCTATTGCATTTCAGGCAAAATAAGTAGCAGTCTTTGCAGGTGGACAGAAGGTTTCACCTTTCACTGCCAGAGAAAAACCTGAGTTAAAAAAGTCTTTTTTTTTTAATTCTTTTTTGGTCAAATATTCTGTTGCTCAAATAAACTGGTCAGAAAACTTCAAATATATCATCTTCATCAGGACCGTTCTTCTGCAGATAGGGCCAAAACCACTGGTATGTAAGTCTTTTCAGTGATTCCATCACAGTACTATCGAATTCAAAACCCAAAATCTGATTTTGAGAGCACTCCATGGACTGTGGTTGGCTTATATCACATACCACATCCCTGTCTCTAAAGCAATTCTATCTTTAAAATCTATTCAGACAGAAGGACTTATCCAAAATTCACACTGAAGAGGCTGGGGAAACAGTCCATAGCTTCATGTTTCAGTTCCATTAGATATGTGGTTCAAAAAATTATCATTGTGAGCAACAAATCCCTCTGCTTTGCCTGTGAAGCCATTTGAAATAACTAGGCTTAGGTGCTATGTAACAGGAGAAATGAGAAGAGAAAAGGTCTTGGAGTTTCTGCAATAGTATACAAGAAAAACAAGATTCTTCAGATATACAAATGTGGATTTTTCTGTGTACTTTATTCCACAGAAAGCAACTAACCTAAAATTTCTTAACTTTAATTGTAAGTTATCAAGGCTGTCCTCTTGAAGTGCAGCTTTACAAAATCAGATATATATATGTATATATACATTTTATGTGGGGAACTTGTTTCCTGGAAGCCAGGCAAAAATATTGTAGGAAGAGAACATTCTCACCATCTCTCTTTTTTTTTTTTTTTTCCCAAAAAAAACAAGAGTTTCTGGAAAATTCTGCAAGTATGCTGTAAATCTGGCTGCTCTGTTGGCTTCCTCTTCCAAATTCCACAGCAATACAGAGGGCTTCGTACATAATAGTAGATGACTTTGAATAGCTTGCAAGAGGTTTTGCTGTTAGCATCCCAGCCTCAAACACCCGGCAGGATTTCCATTTCCCAAAAAAATGTTTAGAAGGAAAATAATTCAGATTCGAGTTGTCTGGAATTATTTTTGGCCTGAACTTGTATCACCTTTGGCATTAAACATGCCTTTCATTCTGGCATGTGAACTTTGCTTAAGAAGATGGGGAAGTGCACAGGCACGGTGCCATGTTTCAGAACAAAATACCCATTTCACATTACATTCCCACTGTCTGCATCTAATTGCATGTGAATATCTGACAGGAAATGGAACAGGATACTCAGCATTCAATGCTTTTAGGAAACAGATAATCGGTAAATATCTCTTTGCTATAGTTAAAGGAACAATTGTTTTACTGGACAAATTGCACCAGGGATGCCAAAGAAGACTGACAATCTGTACCCTATTGGTTGAAAATGGGATAATTCCTTCTTTTTCTTTTTTTTTTTTCCAGAGTTTAGTGCATTTCTTTCCCTAAACTGATGCTCTCTCCTTGTGCATATGCAGTTGGTGAGGAAAATCTGAACTTCAAATGGTATTAAGATAATTAGCTGCCATATACAGTTTTTGTTAATTCCCCAGCCAGGAAAATTATCAGGGTTCCCCCTACATCACAGAAATGGGCTGTTTTCCTAATGATTATTTTCCAGCCTTTGAGATAGAATGAGGCTTTGCACTTTTTGAGCATCTTGAATCATAGAATCATAGAATAGTTAGGGTTGGAAAGGACCTTAATATCTTCTAGTTCCAACCCCCCTGCCACAACCTTGCCACCCAAGGCTTCATCCAACCTGGCCTTGAACACTGCCAGGGATGGAGCATTCACAACCTCCCTGGGCAACCCATTCCAGTGCCTCACCACCCTAACAGGAAAGAATTTCTTCCTTATACCCAATCTAAACCTCCCCTGTTTAAGTTTGAACCCGTTTCCCCTTGTCCTGTCACTACAGTCTCTAATGAAGAGTCCCTCCCCAGCATCTTTGTAGGCCCCCTTCAGATACTGGAAGGCTGCTCTGAGGTCTCCACGCCCCAACTTTCCCAACCTGTCTTCGTATGAGAGATGCTCCAGTCCCCTGATCATCCTCGTGGCCCTCCTCTGGATCTTGAGACAGTGATCTATTTGAATAATGGTAATCAAGTGGCTCAAAGACATACTCCCTAATAAAGAAATGAGGGGAAAGAATCCTTCTGAAAAAAAGATAGTTTCCAAGGAGACACAATACTCTTAACTTCCACCGAATGGTAACTGTTAATGATCTCCCTATGAAACCTTCCCTTAAGCAAGTATCTTCTAGTGTGGTTGGTGATCCCATAGTTTTGTACAAGGCTTATTCTTATGTGGGCATGTTCACCCACTGCTCAGCATGATGGGATCTGAAAGGTTTTGCTTGGAACCCCACAGGTCTGTGATTCACCTACTTATCTCATTTCACTAGAGATCATATTCCTACCTAGTTCAATAAATTACAGAACTGGCTGGTTTTGCTCTTTGCAGGGTTTCAGGAAAACAAAGCACATCAGCTGAATGGCAACTTTTCTTGACTTCTTTATACAACACAATCTACAAATGGCACCTATGTCATTGGACCCGATGTGATTTGCGCATACTGTTCTCCCAGCCTAGGAAATGTAGCTCTGTTTTCCTGGAGAGTCATCAGAACTTGTCATTTTGCCCAGTGTGGTTTTGTTAGTGCTCAGCACATTAAAATATAAAACACCTATTAAGGAGAAAAATTCTAATTGAATGATACAGCTAGGTAGGAGAATCCAGAGATGAGCCCAGGGGACAATTTGAATACCATTTGCCATTCTAAATCATTTCCCTTATAATGAGAAAAGGAAACAGTGAGGGAAAGAATATGAATATGTAACAAATATATTATATATGACTTTAAATAAAGTTAGTGGACAGGAAAATTATATTTTACTTTGTACATTCCTGCATGAAAGAAATTAAATATTTTAGAAAGCAGAGGTGCAATTTATATTAAACAATTTGAAGACTGTTGTGCCAGCTGACAATTAATTTAATGATACTTTGCAATCTTTGGCATCTTTTAAAGTAGGACAGTGAAGCACTTCATTAAACTTTACAGCTCCTTTGCCAGGTATTGCTATTGGAGACCACTAAAAAGAGGGTGACTTGACCAAGGTAGTACTACATTGCCATAAACATCAGAAATCTGAAGCTTATTCCCTGGTCCAACTGTAAAACTAGAACTATGTCAGACCAGTCCCTCACCCTGCGGTCTGCCAGCTCTGTGGGACCTGCACATCATGATGTATATGGTAGCTGACTCTTGCAATCACACTTTGCTGCTCTGTCTTCAGCCAACTTGATGTGCCTGTTTGCTTCCAAAGCACCATCTCAGCTGGAGATGAGCTAATTTTTGTGGATGTGCAACATCCACAAAACCTGATGTATGATCATATGGCAGCTAAGAGACAATGCTGCTGTACAGGGTGAGAACATTGGCTTTTTCTAGTAGGAGCAGCAAACACAGGCAGCTGTGAAAAATCATACAGATATCCATTTGTCTTTTAAAGATCCATTAATCTTTCAGAAAAGTGTTTCTGAAGTTGCCTTCAGACTTGGCTTTTACTAACATCTCATATTTCTCATTGATTTTTCTAACCTTCCCAGCCCATATGAAAACAGGGTGCCTGGCACTGCTGAGCCAAAGTACTGTTTGCTACCACAAGAGCTGCATGGCTGGCTGCCAGCAGCACAATCACACCACGTGCCTGGAATGATAATTGAGTTGTTGCTCCCTTCTTTACTTTTAACCTTAATATTAGCACTGATGCAGCCTTAGCTTGACAGAGTGACAGATAAGGCAGGCCACAAAGACTTGTTATGAAGGCACTATGTAGGTCCTCAGAAGGCACCACAGTGAGAGTCCACTGTGGTTCACTGATGATGGATCACCTCTGGACAAAAGAAGATAAATTGTTGTTATTCTTATTATTACTGCTGCTATTACTATTATTTTTTGCTACATCCAAGAAGGATATGGGAGATGTTAAACTAATAGGTTCTACTAAGCAGAGAGCAAGATGGAGAGGAACATCTTGTCCCAGAAGGAAGATCTACCATTTTTCACTCACCCCCTCCCCTTTGCACAGCTTTTCCAGCCTCTCCCAAAGCTCTGTGACAATTTTTCGCCTTCTGTCATCCCCACTTGCCCATAGCCTGACCTCCACCCCCATCACTGGGGCTGCAAAGCTCCCAGGAAGCCCAAGGATAGTTCCAGAAGCTGGCTCTGCAACAAGGAATGAAGTCTGGAGCTGAAAACTGAAATCAGAAGTGGGCCACCAGCAAAGAATTTGGCAGAAAGTTTCACTGGAAATTAGAGCCTTTGGAGATCTGTGATGCTCAACTCTGTGCTGCGCTTAATCAGAGACAGCCCCTCTCCTCAAAACAGTTTACAGTCTAAGAGTGAGAGGGGAGGACAAAGAACGGGAAATGCATGCTGGGCAATAACAATCGAGGACAAAAAATGAGATTCGTGAAGAAAGAACAAAACTTGTTTTAAAATCAGAAATGAGGCAGTGAGCAAACATTGGTAAGATTGAAAAGCTCTTGAGTGAAATAGAAACCTACAGTCAAAGAATAGTTAAGGTTTAGAAAGGATCTTAAGATCATCCAGTTCCAACGCTGCTGCCATGGCAGGGACACCTCATACTAAACCGTGTTGTGCAAAGCTCTGTCCAACCTGGCCTTGAACACTTCCAAGGATGGAGCACTTATTACTTCTTTGGGCAACCTGTTCACAGTAAAGCAGGACTTCCATACCTTCCATATCTTAGTATTCCTAATTTTCAGAGGGTTTTTTTGCTTGTGTTTTGGGTTTGGTATGGTTTGGTTTGTTTGGTTTGTTTGTTTCATAGAATCATAGAAGAGTTAGGGTTGGAAAGGACCTTAAGATCATCAAGTTCCAACCCCCTGCCATAAGCAGGCTGAACAGCCCCAACTTTCTCAGCCTGTCTTCATATGGGAGATGCTCCAGTCCCCTGATCATCCTCGTGGCCTCCTCTGAACTTGTTCCAACAGCTCCATGTCCTTTTTATGTTGAGAACACCAGAACTGCACACAATGCTCCAGGTGAGGTCTCCTGAGAGCAGAGTAGAGGGGCAGGATCACCTCCTTGGACCTGCTGGTCACGCTCCTTTTGATGCAGCCCAGGATACGGTTGCTTTCTGGGCTGCAAGCGCACACTGCAGTCAGCTCATGTTTATTTTCTCATCGACCACCACCCCCAAGTCCTTCTCTGCAGGGCTGCTCTGAATCCCCTCTTTGCCCAACCTGTAGCTGTGCCTGGGATTGCTCTGACCCAGGTGTAGGACCTTGCACTTGGCATGGGTAAACTTCNCCTTCTCTGCTGCTCTGAATCCCCTCTTTGCCCAACCTGTAGCTGTGCCTGGGATTGCTCTGACCCAGGTGTAGGACCTTGCACTTGGCATGGGTAAACTTCATGAATTTGGCATCAGCCCACCTCACAAGTAGGGTGGGTTTTTTTGGTGTAGAAGCCCCAGATCTGTTCTTTTTAATTTTTACTTTTTTTTCAGGCAGGATATTTTGCCTTTTAGATAATGAGATATGTATTTTCCCAGTAAATCCCCAAGGTTTTTTCTATCTTTAGGTTTAATGTGTAAAAACTACTTCTATGTTAGCTTAACCCTTCTTTTCCCCTCAGTGGGTCCTCTTATCAATATTTTACACCTTTTACACACATCTCATGGATACCAGTCTGGTAATTTTCAAGCCCAAGTTTAGCATAAGAAGTCAGTCCAAATTTAATAATGAAATAACTTAATAACCATACACACAGCATCATCTGAAAAAAAAGCCCCTGGGGCAACATGAGTCATAACGATCCATTACTTGCTGTCCTTGGCTTTTTAACTCTTCTGGCTTCCACAATTAAATCCTAATGGTCACAAAGAGATTCTCTGGGGCTTTTTCACAATGTAATTTTTCTCAAAAGCATCCACAATTGCTCATGCTGCATTGTTGAAAACATACAAATAAGCTCCTCCATCCAATATTTGAAAAGGAGGATTTTACTGCCAGTTGGAACAGATTTAAAGTGCTTTTTACCAATTACTGTTTGAGAGAGGCCAGGGAAGAGATGTTTATAGGGATGTACTACACTGTAGGATGCAGCCGCAAACTTCCTGGGAGCTGTGCAGCATCACTGCCTCTCCTGTCAGTCTGAGCACTGCACTGAGCACTGCTGAGGGAAAGATTAAATCCCATTAAACTGCTGCTTTTTCTTCCTTTTATTCTCTCTCTCCTAGGAAATTTGTCCTGCAACAGGCTAGGGATCAAAGCATGCAGACCACATCTGGGGACTTCTCTGGTTTTGCAGTGGAAATCAGAGCAGTTCCTATGAAGATGTGGTCTCCCAGTTCCATTCTGACTCCTTTTGCTGTCTCATCTGTGCCCAGCTTCAGAAGCTGTAAATTTCCATCCACAAATGACACAAGAGCTGAGTGAGGATGTCTCATTTGGCCACTCCTATTGGAAAAAAAGAAAGGGGGAAGGAATATTAAAAACAAGTCCAATAAACACGATGCCAGTTAGGAAGAGGGAATAGTTTTGAGCTGTCCACATAGAGCAGCACTGGTTTAGTGCCATTCTTTTCTCCTTTAAATAATAAAACTGGGATGTGAAGGAAAATTCAGGGCTTTAAATACATAGAAAAAGAGGAAATTCAACATTCCTGTGGACCCAGTCTGGCATAACACACATAGCTCAGCTCAGTATACGCACAAGAGTTCAAGTTCAGACCAACACTTTATGCTTCTCTCATGGCTGCTGCTCTCACTGAGCCACAGCCTACCATCTCTTCTGCAATGCTGCCAACCTCAATGGGTTTATAACATCTCACATTAATTCTCTTTTTTACTTCTTAAAGACTCTGCTCCTGGAAACATTCACTGCACAAGAATCTCAGCTTTCTTTTCAAGAAAATTAAGTTTCCAGACTCACTGTTGCAGGACAAAGCTTGGAAAACATGAATCATAGAATCATATAGAATCATAGAATAGTTAGGGTTGGAAAGGACCTTAAGATCATCCAGTTCCAACCCCCCCTGCCATGGGCAGGGACACCCCACACTAAACCATGCCACACAAGGCTTTGTCCAACCTGGCCTTGAACACTGCCAGGGATGGAGCACTCACAACTTCCCTGGGCANCCTGCCATGGGACACCCCACACTAAACCATGCCACACAAGGCTTTGTCCAACCTGGCCTTGAACACTGCCAGGGATGGAGCACTCACAACTTCCCTGGGCAACCCATTCCAGTGCCTCACCACCCTAACAGGAAAGAATTTCTTCCTTAGATCCAATCTAAACCTCTCCTGTTTAAGTTTGAACCCGTTACCCCTTGTCCTGTCACTACAGTCCCTAATGAAGAGTCCCTCCCCAGCATCCTTATAGGCCTCAGTCGACTTTAAAAGCCTCAGAAACCAGAAGGAAACTCAGAAGAACTGAACCATATTTTTTTTTCTTTCCTTTCCTTTCCTTTCCTTTCCTTTCCTTTCCTTTCCTTTCCTTTCCTTTCGTTTCCCTTCCCTTCCCTTCCCTTCCCTTCCCTTCCCTTTCTTTTCATCTTTAACACCTCCTTGCTTTTAATCCTGTCACATAATTGTTCT
This sequence comes from Agapornis roseicollis, assembly GCA_002631895.1. Classification (NCBI taxonomy): domain Eukaryota; kingdom Metazoa; phylum Chordata; class Aves; order Psittaciformes; family Psittacidae; genus Agapornis; species Agapornis roseicollis. The sequence continues at coordinate 48,479 of NDXB01000976.1, forward strand.
GATACCTGGGTCATGATTTCTGAGTGCCTGTGGCCAGCAGTCCAGCTTCCCAAGATGGGGAGCCTGACAGTTCTGAGAAGAGGCAAAATGAATGCAACAGCCTCCCTGAGCTATGCAAAACTTCAGTCCAGAGGGAGTTCTCCTCACATGCTTTGAACACAAATGTCCAGCTGTGTCTCCTGATGGCTTCCCTCCGAGCTGCCTTCCCCTTCAGTGTCCAATTGCATGAGCTGGGCACGAAGGCTCTGTAAATATCTACCAAATGCACCTGAGTTTGGAATCATTAAAGGGGAAGGCAGAGGACTCAGGTCTCAGGAGGAAAAGCCAATGACTTTCTGGAGATGCTTTCATTGTCTATAGGAAAACTTTCTGCTGATTATGACCCTAAACCAGGTATATTAATTAATCATAGAATACCAGGTTGGAAGGGACCTCAAGGATCACTTGGTCCAACTTTCCTAGGCAAAGCATGACCTAGACCAGATGTCCTAGCACCCTGTCCAGATAAGCCTTCAAAGTGTCCAGTGCTGGGGAGCCCAACACTTCCCTGGGGAGATTATTCCAACTGCTCTCATTGTGAACAGTTTTCCTATGGTGTCCAACAGGAATCTCCCCAGGAGGAGCATGTACCCTTTACCCCCTCAACCTTTCCATGTGCCTAAGCACAGGTTGGATGAATCTAGGCTGAATCCTCATGTTTTCAACAGTTGGCCCTTGGAAAAGAGAGGACTGTGGATATCTACTGCAATCATGAAGTGGTTCTGAACCTAAGAGTGAGCTCTAAGAAGTGGCTACCTGAGTTTAGCCATAGGAGATAAATGACTGCCTAACATGCATACTTTATTTTTCAAAGTGCATCATATGGATTAAAATATTATATTAAAAAATATCCTTGTAATTGGGCATTTCAAACCAAGAACTATGGTGGTGTTTCAGGGGTATGCATTATCTTTCACAGCAAGAAGCAGGGACTTTGGCTCAGGGGTCACTAATTTAGCAAGAACATGCTTTCTGCTACTCCCCATGAAAATATCTGAAACATCTCCTTTCGCACACACCCTCTCAGCTGACTTTTGCTGAGTCAGCTGAAATCAGCAGCGGTTCCTTCAACACAAGCCATGCTCTGGGCAGCAGATGCAGGGATTGACTAAACTATTCTCTCCAGTTCCTCCCCAAATATTTGTGGTTCCCAAATATACCCAAGTGTCAGGGAAGAGATGGTGTGGGATCAGTAAGCGGGAGCTATAAAGAGAGAAGAGGTTCAGAAGTCACAGAGCTGCTGAAGAGGGTGATGTGATCAGAGGCAGAAGACAATGTGCAGTTGCAAACAATAAAAACCAAGAGTCTGAACAGAAGCAAAAGAATTCCCAAAGCCTGAAGTTTGGAAATGCCAGAAATAAAGCTGCCAGGGCAACCATAATTGGCCCCACTGTGTATAAGCTTTAATTAGATGACCACATACTATTTTTTCCATGGGGCCTAAAGACCATTTTTAATGCAGGGACTGGGTGCGGTGCTGGGCACAAAGGCTGGTGCCCCCAGCAGTCATAGAATCACAAACTAGTTTGGGTAGGAAGGGAATTGAAGGATCATCCTATTCCAATGCCCTGCCATGGGCAGGGACACCTTCCATTAGACCAGGTTGCTCCAAGCCCCATCCAACCTGACCTTGAGCGCTGACAGGGATGGGGCAGCCACAACTTCTCTGGGCACCCTGTGCCAGCACCTTAGCACCTTCACATGGAAGAATATTTTTCCTAATATCTATCTAAATCTATATTCTTTCAGCTTTAAACTGTTCTTCGTTGTCCTATACAATGCTCGCACAGCAGGGACAGATGCAGGGACAACAGGGCAGAGCTGCGCAAGCAGCAGCAAAGATGTTCCCCTGGTTTAGGAAAGCAAAGCCTTAGATCTAGCAAGGCAGGGCTATTCCCCTGCCCTCTGATGTCATATGGGGAAATCACTGATTCTTGTCATGTCACAGCTGCTTGCTAAGTAATGTTTTTTGTTGGATATGCTCCTCGGTATAGAAAGGGATGTATGTACTTGAAGCCAGTGAGTGCTATGCTATGAGGCAACCTGATGCATGAGGCTGACCTTCTTCAAGTACCTTGCTTGTGTTACAGCAGGCTTTGGACAGTTATGTCCTTCTAGGAAACTGTCCTGGGTTCAGCAGTTGCAGTCAGTTTTTCTTCTCTTTAGTAGCTGTGTTTTGACTTAGCCCGGGAACAAGGCTGATAAGGCCGATGTTTTTGGTTGTTGCTGAGCAATGTTTGCCCTGACCAAGGACTTTGTGAGCCTCATGCTCTGCCGGGGAGAAGGGGGGGCCAGGAGAAAGGAGGGACAGAACCCAAACTGACCGAAGAGGTATTCCATACCATAGCACGTCATGCCCAGGA
>NDXB01000976.1:51299-121827 GCA_002631895.1 Agapornis roseicollis
GGGGGGGTGAGTGGGTGATCGAGATGTGTGGCTGTGTTTAAACCACGACAGAAACCTTCATAGAAACACCAAAGAAAAGTAGTATTTTCAAGCCATTTGAAGGCTGGATGGTGGACCTTCAGTGCTGGGGTCACAAACTGCCCAGAGCAGATAAAATCTCTGCTGGAGCTTGGCAGAGAATCAGCACAAGACCCTCATCTACATGCATACAGGTGTTTGAGAAGAGGCTGTGTAGCCATCATTAACATCATCATTACCTCCTCTTTTGTGAGCATCACCCAGCAGCAGACACTGTCCTTTAATCCTGCAGGCATGAGTAGAACATTAGTACAAAACACATAGCTCCAGTCAGCCCCTGGCTATGTTATGGTGCTCTCCTTGCTGCTGCTGCTGGGCTCAAATGTGCCAACAGTTACTGGGAGACCTTATGGAGGTCACTCCCCTGAGTCCCTGTTTGCTTCTCCTTGTATTTTGTCTCTTTTTTAGGGTGGTAGCTTTTCAATCAGGACTTATCCTCACTGCCTTTTCACATAATGATTTTATTCTGGGTTTTTAAGCCCTTCATAATCCAAGGAAAACCAGACCAGGTACTCCCAGGTCTCCACTGTCATCACTGTTAGAACAGCATTAATACTGTCATCTCAGTTTTTCTGTTCATCTCTGACACATGGGAGCACTCTGGATGCACGAACGAGCATTTGTGAAGTCTTTTTTTTATTGCCAGACCAAAGAGAACTGCATTATTTTGGACCTTCCTTTTAAATATTCACACAGAGAAATGAAGAAGAAGCAGAAAGCAAGCAAGCGGCTCACACAGCAGAGCTGGTTTTGAGCAGGAATGACTCAGCCATTTTGTGCTTAAACACAAACACACACAAAAACATCCCTGCCACATTATGCAGAAATCACCCTTATTTCAGCTGGAAAAATAAAGGTCCACTAAAGTATTATGAAAGCAGCCGGAGCCGACCGGCTCCGATGCTGAATCGACTGCTCTGCCCTCCCATTCTGCTCTGCTCTTCTGCGGCTTAAATCTGACCAAAAGAAAAGGGTTCTGAAACTGAGGAGGGGAGGGGGATCATTCCTGGCCTGAAATAGAGCTTTTGCTGCCAAGCTGCAGCCAGAAGCAATTTCTTACAGCTGAGTTATAAAACTCTGGGAAGAAAAAGAGGTTGGGAGAGGGAGAAGGGAGAGGGATGGGGGGATTTAGAATGCAAAAGCAGGCATGACCTTCGCTTCTGCAACATTAGTGGGTAATGCTGAAGTCTTCCAGGGGCAGAAAGGACTTGCATTAAACCAAAACAATGAGACACCTTCTGATGGCAACAAGAAAATATTCTTTTCTTCTCTTTTCTCTTTTCTCTTTTCTCTTTTCTCTTTTTTCTCTTTTCTCTTTTCTCTTTTCTCTTTTCTCTTTTCTCTTTTCTCTTTTCTCTTTTCTCTTTTCTCTTTTTTCTCTTTTCTCTTTTCTCTTTTCTCTTCTTTTCTCTTTTCTTTCTTTCCTTCCTTCCTTCCTTCCTTCCTTCTTTCTTTTTTTTTCTTTCTTTCTTTTTCTTTTCTTTCTTTTTCTTTTTCTCTTTCCCTTTCTGTCTCTCTTTCTTTCCTTTTTCTTTCACTTTTCCTTTCTTCTACTTTTCCTTTTCCCCTTTTTAATAGTATGTTTGATTTTCAAGCTATTGTTGGTCATTTATCTGAGTTGGGGTTTTCTGACCCTCTCCTGAAGTTCAGCAAGCACAAGGCCAGTAGGTATCAGTTGTAGTTCATTGGATAAAAATTGCTTCTTTAAAAATAAATTTCCATGGTTATTGAGGTTCTGTATTAAATGCTAAAAGCTGGACCTGTCTAACTTCAGACCAGTGGCTCAAATACCAACCATTAATCTTTTTGTGGCTACTTAAATACAGGGCTGTGCTTGTAATTTATTACTTCTTCGATGCCCCAATTATATGTATAAAACCTGAAGAAGAAAAACGTGCCATAGAGACAGGGAAGTTATGAAGTGACTTGGCTAATACCACACATAGCCTTTTGGCAGATGAAGGACCTATGCCTTATCTCAGAGTCCAGAGCTGTGCACTTTTTATCACTGCTCTGACCTCAGGACAGTGTTTCCCAGCATAGTTAATTAAAGGATGCACTGTGTATTTGGAAACAGAATACACAAACCAAAATATTCACAAACATTGTAGCAATGGTTTTCATTGCCAACTGAATAAAAAATATAGATTAAATGTTTTCTTTTTTGGCATGTTTGAGGGTTTCTGTGTAGGATGATTTTGGATGGGTGGAAACAGGGTTTACAACACCTGTGAAAAAGCCTCTTGATACTCTGTACCCGTCAGCCTTGTGCAAGGATTTTGCTTTAGCATAAGCTGCTTCTTGGTGAGCTTGAGGTTGACCTGTTGCTGTCCATGTTGATACACCCTTGTTCTGACCTACAGAAAACACCACAGTGCAAGAAAATAGCAATTCTGATTTCAAGTCACTTACGTCTTTGGTCTTGTGGCTTATACCACAACAGCATCCATGATTTAGGTAGAGGTTTACCAGAGAACAAGTACCAGAGGTCACCAAACGGTCACATCTACGATATCATCTATTAGGCAATATGTGATTTAGTTAAAAATGGAGATTTCTAGCCAGTGGTGATCTTGAAATGTTTGTTATTTGCATTGTATGAGCACAGGGCAGGGCCTCTTACTTTACTACAGCTTTACAGCTGCACTGGTTCTCAAAGCACCAGTACCACCAATATTAATGTTAAAAAATATCTGGGTTGGTTGAAGAGGTCATTCCTTTTCTGTTTCGACAATGCTGTGAAGGTTTCATGTGTCCCTGGGCTCATTTGGGGAAGTGGCTGCAAAAGGAAACTACTCATTGTTGGACTTTAAGGAAGCAGTGACTATGCCGTAGCCTACAGAGAGCAGTTCATCTGCTGGGGGCTGTTCATATACATGGTCACATGAGAGTCAGTGATGTAGGGCCTGAGTGAGAAATGTGGATAAAATCCTTACCTTGCAGTAACTGGGATTACAAGTCATGAAAATATGTGTTCCTCCTCTAGACTTGGTGTATTCTTTGTAAAGGACTCTTCAGTCCACTCTGTTGTGCAGCCATTTATGCAGGTAATTTCTCTTATACTCTCTAAAAGTAGTTCATGGTTTTGTATCAAGTACCCTCTGCTCTGTGTCAGAATTAGGAATGGCACCAAACCATCCCCAGTTACAAAATTACCATTGATGCTGGAAAGTATAAGAAAAAATAAAATCCAAATCTATCCTTGGATTTTGTCTTATGACAGAGTTTTTCCAAACCACATTTACATGCTACAGAACTGGAAAAAGAAATTGATTCATTTTTTTAAGATCTCTCACAACTGAAGTCGCTTTTTTTTATACATCACTTCAGAAACAGGTAAGTATCGAACTCTCACTGAAGTCATTTGAAGGTGGATGGGGTTTGGGGTTTTAGATGTTTAAAACTTCAAAGGTGATAGATCTTACATCTTATTCGAAGCCACGAAACTGGGCTTGCAAGTGACTTTTCATGGCTGAAAACATTTAACTAGCATCATCCTGCTGTCAGCAAGACTTTTGGTTTGAGCTAAATGATGTCAAATGCACTTCTTCCACTGCAAAATGGAAAATGAAGCCCCTCTGATTTTGATCATTCATAGTGAAGATGCTTAGCCCATCTTCTGTACAATTTCATGTTCCTCTATCACAGCCTAAACTGGCCTCAGCCCTGAATCAATGTTCACAGCTGAACCTCTCAGTGACTTGCATTGTCACTGTTTATCACTCAGATTCCATGTGTCTGCTTCTTTTGAGTGTTTGGTACCAGTTTCACATGTGAAGTGTTCAATCCAGGGTGCTGTTTTCACTTTACATCTCTGTCAGCTCTGCAGAAAGTCAGCAATTACATCCTAAACCAAAACCAAAATGTAGTTAAAAGTAAAACGCATTGCAGAAGGCTAACGGAAATGCTTCTGTCTGCTCTTAGATTATTCAGTCAAAAATCATTTTTAGGTATCCCAGACTTTCCTAAATGGAAAACTCAGACAGCTCTAACTGCGCTCCTTTTAGATGTTTGTTGCAGAGTTGAAAGCGACTGGAAAGATGCAGGACAAGAGGCTGTCTGCCAGGAGGCAGGGTTTTCATCCCACTCCTACGCATAAAACTATAAATCATATTCTGCCATCAGATCATTATTTTTCTTCTGTTTCTTATAAACACAGCAGCAGCATCAAATGAAATATGAGCTTTCCAAGGCTGTTGGATTTCCTTGTACGTACTATAGAAGGCAACATTTGCAGACATATGGCATGCAGGCTACTCTTTGAGAAGCATTTTGAAAGCTGAACTTGGAAATATTTCAGTCCAATAATGTGTAGGTGGTCTGGGTTACTAACCCTAAATCACTTCAGTGGTAACTATTTTTCCTAGTCCTACACATCAGTCTACATGACATTAGGTTTGAGGGGGTTTTATTACATAGAAACCTCAGATACAATCCCCTGAAATGAACTGTAAAAGATTATCTATCTTCTGGATGCATGGGTCTTTATTATTATTGCACACTCGGTTACAGCACCCAGGAATATGTGGGTCAAGCACACACCACTTGCAGTGCTCTGGTGAACAGGCTTCAGGCAAGCTGGATCCACTCCCTGCTCATCCACCAATTTGTATTTCTTCCTGCCTATTTCCTCTCCTTTTGTCACGGAAGCATTGTTGGGATAACAACACTAAATTTGTCAGGGCTTCAGTTGTTATGGGAGAGAAGGGTCAAGGAAGAACCTCAAATATTTTCTTACTTTGTCCTTTTGGCTTACATTTACCTTCCTATCTACATATGTGGAGATATAGGTAGGTAGGTAGGTAGGTAGGTAGATAGATAGATAGATAGATAGATAGATAGATAGATAGATAGATAGATAGATAGATAATGTAGAGGTATATATTCATCTCCATAGATAAATATGCAAACCACATATTTTGCAATTAATTCTCTTTATATGCATGACTATTAAGTTACACTCTTCTATATGGAAATCGGGCTTTATAGGCCTTTTTGGAAAGGGTGCATTTCAGGGATGGCCATGGAAAAGAGAAAAGGAGGAGTGATTATTTCTTTTTGGCACAGGGGGTCCATAGGGCTGCAAGCCTGGGGACTACAAAGAGTGATGCACATTGTTGTGGCAGGCACACAAGTGTGAAAAGCTCTGTGAAAAGACAATGAGGCAGGAGCCAGCCACATGGGACCTTGAGTGTGAGGGTGACAACATTGTTCTGACAGCAAGGACTTCCCAAATCCTCGTATGAACTCTCATAAGCTTTGCTTCTTGCACACTCTGCCTCTGGATGCTCCAACCCTACTGTGAGCAGTGCAAGGGCTGAACCCAGGCACCCCAACCCACCCTAAACGAGTATCAATGTGTTATATGTGCCCAGGGGTGTTTCTCAGCTTTTGGAGAACAACCTGTGTCTGCCTTGTGGAGTAAGGTAGCCACATTGAAACCACCCATGAAGAAGGACCCTTGTCCAGTGCTATGCCCAAGACCATGCCCAGAGGAGGCTTGAAACAGCTAATTTGGGCCAAACCAGCGCCAGGCATTGGGCTGGTATTTACACAACACAAGTTATCAAGTTCCAGTTCCTAGAAATGTTCCCTGACACTATTTAAATTCCTGGTATGAATATAGACCCTCACCATGCTCTAGCTACAACGAGGCACACAGACACAAAGCCAGGAGGGACTCACCCTCAGCCAGTGTCACTCTCTATAACTCTCCCTCTTAGCGTATGCCAGATGTGGCCCATCTAATGCGAGATTGGTCTGAGCGCATCTTTTGTGCTGAGCATGCAGCTGATTTAATCACACTGTGCTCCCTTTAACATGATTGCATTCATATTTATTGCTGTACTGACACAGGCAGTTTAGCTACACTGCTGATGGATAGCCTAGAAAACATCATACATTAGCTTGGTTAGAAAACCTGATTTCCTGTCTCTAAGTGAACTGAGAGATGCTTTAGACGCTGATACAAATGTCTTATAATCCAACTATAGCATACCATTAAGGAAATTGTCTTGAGACCAGCTACTGCTAGATTGATAGTCCTTGCTTCATGTGCCAATAGTACAGGTGAAGATGCTATTAACAAAAGCATCGAGGACTTTTTAAAGAACTACTGAGCAATTCGCTCCAAGGCTAACCTTCAGCAAGGAGTTCTTTGACTTAATTATTCACTGTGTCATTGCAGACAAAACCCCCAACTTAGAATTAGTGAAACACTAGGAAGTTAACCCTGAAGGGAATATCTCAAAGGAAGATCCTACATTGACAAGGACATTGAGTAGATGACCTAATAAGTAAAAGTTAGTCCCTTTTCTAATTTCTGTTTTAAGACTTTACCAGATGTGCTCAAACCCCAAGCACGTTACATGCTTTGGAGAACTTATCCAGCCCTGAGTGCCTCTCAAACTAATTTTTGCTTTGGATACAAATTCCTCACTGTTGTCTCTTTGGCCTTACTACTGCTGACAAGCCTGAGGTGCACATTCACACTCAATTCAACTCAATTAACACATACTGTTTGTGCTCAAGTGTTCCTAGTGAAACAGCTTTAAAGAACCCTTTGGATAAAGCATGAAATCTTGTTATCTTCTCCATTTCTTTGTTCTCAGCCCACTCCAGATTTTAGTTGTGTCTGCAGAATTATGAGTTCTTAATCCAAATGATGCAAACAGCACAAGGAAGAACAGAATGATCAAATAGGTGTTCTTCGTACATGAACTCTGAGATTTTGAGTGGTGCTTAAAATTCAGCCATAGCATTTTCTTGTGCTCACCAATCGTTCATCTTGGACTGGAGGCATTCATTATTTATCCACATCTGCAATTCATAAATCAGTTTGTTATGAAAGGGATTAGACACTTCCCCCAAACAAATCCCATTATTTCATAGCATTTATAGTGGTACCAACCTTCCCCTTTGAAAATGCTGCTGTCTGTCCTTTAGCAATGTTGAGCAGTTGCTGCCATTTACATAAACACAGGATAAATTCTACATTGCAATGGCCCTTCTGAAAATAGCTGCACTTGGCCACACTGTGTGCATGTCACCAGCCACTTGCACTGCATAAAGCAGTAGTAAGACCATACACAGCACAGGGGAAACACCCGAGAGTCCTTCCTTCATGCCCCACATGTGGTGGGGGAAAATCAGACCCTCTGACCAGGAATGTGGAGTTACCCTGGACAACAGGTCTACCACAGTGGTACAATTAATGTCACCCCTGACATGCTGGGCCAAGTGGCACAAGAGCAAGGTCCACAGGCTGCAAAGGAATGAAATACTGGTAGGAGAGTGATACCAGTAGTAGGAGTGAACAAATGACAAGGGAACAGTTCTGGGTGATCAAAAACATGGCAGACTTAGAAGCTGTCCTGAGAAACTGAGCTAGCAGACAGTCCTTAGAAGCAGTGAGAGCAGGCAGACAACCTGTGCCAGTTTTTCTCACCTGATAGGAGATGTATGGTACATACCTGCTCCAAAGGCAGGTCTGTGAAAAGTAAACATTAGAGCAAATATCCTTTTGAAATACAAATTGTCTTTGCAACCAGCAGCATAGGTCTGAATATGGTTTTTTGGTCATATTACTTCTGGACTGAAAAGGGTAGCAGCACACTGGGTAACGGGGAAAGATCACTTACTAGAAGTACAAGGAAAAGGGACCATTCTGACAACAAACTTGTTTTCCTGTGTGCCATTGCCCCAGGATACTGCAGAAGACTACTGATACATAGTCTGGGTTCAACTGCTTCCAAGCACTACTGCAGGTACGCAAAAGCAGGTCTGGTGGTGTTACTCCTTGCACTTCCGAGCACGCTGTTGGTTACGTGTCTGAGCTGGGCACTGAGCTCTGCTCCTCATCAGCCACCTCCAACACAGCTTTCCTCAGCAAGGAAGCAGATGGCTCCTGGGACCAGGATCAGCCCTGGCATAAGCCACAGGGTTTCACTGAGGTAGGACTGCAGCTACGCTCATCCCAGGGGTCCAGACCTTGACTGCTCATCTGCACTGCCATATGCTCTGCTATAATTGTAAGCTGTAAAGTCAAACACAAATATACAGCTTAAAGAAGGCTGCTCTGTGATGTTATTTCACTTAAGGATTAGGTGAATCAGCCTCATTGAAGAAGGCAATCTCTTGCCATATGCTCATGGAGGTGCTGCAGGGCAGAAGGGAGGTGCATGCTGTAAACTATGCGCCAGCTCTGCCTCTCTCTGTTGTTAATGCCTCACTATAACAGTGTTTAGCAAAACAGATCTATCTTTAAATGAGGCCTCCTTGGTTAAACACCTGAAACCCAGCAAGGGCTATCCTGAGCTCTCAGAGGAGGAGTTTTGCACCTTATTAACTCCAGTGTCAAAATTCCCACTGTCATCAGTGAGCCCTGTTCATCACCTTCAGATTCCTCTATTTATATACACAAATTCAGAGCTATGAAATTTTAAATATAGGATAAACTCAGCTCTTCTGGATAGTTGCATCTCTGAGGCAGCACTTAGTTACCTAAAGCTCTACTTTCATGCAGAGGAGAGGCAATTAGTAAAATGAGTGCAACACACAGTCAGGCACATATATATCACTGAGCATCAAGCTGTGACAACTGAAGTAATGGGGCACTAGAAGACAAATAGGCAAGCCCTGTATTTGTTCCTGAGAGTGTCATTGCAAAACAAAAACAACCCAAAAAACCCAACATCAAACTAAAATAAACCAAATCTATCAATGAGGAACAGCACAAAATAACAACAACAAAAAAAGATTAAAAATAAGTCAACCTTTAAAACTGTGGTACATCTGCAGGAAGAAAAGTTTAACCTGCGTATCTAACATGAAGACAAGTGATACTGACAGTTTCATAGGCAGGAGCCAATTTACCCTTTATTGAGCCAATTAGAATAATGGGTAAGGAGGAATCAGACTGGTGGGCTCACAGCCTTCCTTCAGGTCTGTGAACTTCTGCAATTGCACTACAAGCTTACTTCAGACTTTCAGATACGTGCCAGTTCCTACCCATCTCCCTTTGAGCTGGCAGCCTGCCTTTGACACGTGCAAAGCTTCAAATCATTGCCTGAAATACAACTCTGTAATTACACAACTTTTATGGCTATACATTGTGAAGTCTTGATGAAAAACTAGTCAGATATTCCCTCCATGAGGCAAAAGGAAGGGCAGAATCCTGCTTCCTTCTCCCTGAAGTGCTGTTCTGCCCAGCTAGCAGAAATAAAACACTGTTTATGTCACTAGAAGTGGCATATTTTATTCTGAATCCTTGCAGGAAACAGACCTCTAGAGTAATGAAGGGACAATAACAGCAGTCATTTCTTTGGAGGAGAGAGATGCTTTAAAATCGCAACAAATACACTGGGCATGTTGCTCTTACAGGAACCATTTATCTTGCCTCTGCTCCCTCGACCTTCTTTTGAGCTCCAATTATGTACAAACACACTTGTGTGCATGGAGGGTCATGTTTTTCTTCCCTTCAATTTTGCATTTTACCTCCTAAAGCAGCCCTACTTACCCTATGGGCCAGACTTCAGAAACTCAAGCTGATGAAGTGAGAGAAAATCTTTTTGCAACTAGCACAATAAATCCTATTGTCTCAAAATATATCCCAAACACATCCAAAAGCTTTCAGGCAGAGAAGCGCGGTATTAAAGGAATTTGCTTCATTACAGCTAGAAAACAGACTTTTTTTCCCCATCAGACTCTACTTAGTTGGCTGTAAGACACTCATTGAATTATTTCACCTAACACTATCAGAAAACCACAGTAGGTATGAAAACAATTAACAATTGGCTATGATTTATTTCGCACTTTAGCATCACTCAACCAGTTTTTCAACTAACAGTGAGCAGGTTTCTAGTGCCACCAATACCTTCAGAGTGATTTAATCAATTGAGGTTTAGGTCAATTGAGCTTTGCGAAACTACTGCTATTTGTGCTAAAGTAAATAAGTAAGTAATTGGGTTCCATATTTTATTTTTTATTATAATTTTCCTTATGAAAAATATTACTAAGTATATATGAAGGAAAGCATTAGAGAGGTAGGAATGGCTGAACACAGCACATCCACAGGATTTCCTAAGCAAGAAGACAAACAAGCTTTATTATGTACAATAATTAGTGCTAAAATCATTCTCAGCGCTTCCATGGTACTACTCACACAGCAGCTTGGTTACAACTATCTTTTGGGTCTTGCTTTTTCCAATGCCCCAGACAGTTTGGATCATAGTTTGCTACATAAAGATAAAAAAATTAATTTAGATTAACTGTGCCAAGAGAGAGTATTTCCATCACTGAAACACAGGTGTCTGTGTCTTAGACTCTACAAGATTTCCAGTAGAAACATGCCCATTTACTTACATCCCTCTTCACTCTGTAAATATCTGTAGAGTAGAGATAATTTTCTCACCTCTATTTTCTCTTGGTATGGCTTTGATTCTGTAAGGGAGAGGCATGGATTAAGGAAACACCCTAGCTGAGCAGCAATTATTTGTGAATCTATCCCTCAGGCTAATCTTGTAGCTCAAAACCCAATAAAGCAATAAAACAGAAACCTCAGTGCTGGCAGGGCATTTTTTGGCATGAATTGCAACTCATCCTAACCAGAAAGTTGAACCAGTAGAAACCTAAGAGGGTTGCATTTAAAGGTGTAAGGCATTTTTTCTTAATAAACCACACTGTGAACCTCTTATCCCTGCTTTGATCAAAAAATATAGGCAGGACAACCCCCAAGCAGCCTGAAATTTCAGGTACTTTGGTGTACAGCCAGGAGAGATATTTTTCTGCTAAGCTTTGATGTAAATCCAACAAGACATTTCAAAAACAGCAGCGATGCCCTGAAAATCATGTGTTCAGAAATAGTCCTTATTTGAAAGGTCTGCTCCCCGTGTTCACAGACCAAATAACCCTCACGTGGAATCTCTGTATCTAACAGAAAAGGGGGAGAGAGAGGGAGAAACATTGATTTAATTTGGAAATGGACTATATTTGATCTTGTATTATCAGGAGAAAATCAGAAGGCAGCTCCAGCATCGCTAACACTCTATTGCCAAACAGTGATTTTTGATCTTCACATGAGACAGCTGAAAATTTATCTTACTTTCTTCTGATATTTTTCTATCAATTGTAAGACAGAAGGCATGCAGATTAACAAATTCTTTAAGTTTGGGAACAAAACCTGGTGAGGCCAAATGAACTAATATGGAGCATTTACAGGTTCTCTTGATTAAATGAAAAAAAGAATCTGATCTTTTTCATAGGGAGAAAAAATAATGAAAATCATATTCTTTAAGCATGCCCCAAACAGGCTTTGCCACATCTTTACTTGGTTTGATGACTCCAGCCTGGAGGCAGAAGACTGGGGTTCAGTTCCCACCTTTAGCACAGCCTCCTGAACCTAAAGAAGGAAGTTATAACTGTTGCACAGGGGAATATTCTGCCAGGAAATACTTGCTGGTTTGCTTTTCTTCCCCTGTTGATGTTGTCCACTCTATATAGAATATTGAAATATTCATTAAGCCAGAGAGAGCAACTCTATATCATGGTGTTTAGGCTCTGCAGCAGAAAGGCAGGACATCACTCTCATGAATATTTCAATACTAAAAGCAAAGCAGAACAGACTATTGGAGGTATTATAAAAACCAACCTTTCTTCCCTCTCCCTCCCCCTGTGAGAGTTACTGGTGATTAGGGGTTATTCCTGGGAAATTAAGGTGGGCTTACATCTCCTCAGGCAGATGAAAGCCTTATTTTCTGCATTTTGAATGACTCTCTTGCTAAATAAACTATCAAAAGAAAGGAGACAGGTGGCTTTTGAATGAAGCATATCTCCTCTTTTCTACCTCTCACCTTCACAACTGATAAATTTATCCTGACTTTGGGAGCAGTTCTAAGCCCACTGAAATACCACTTTTAGGCACAACGCTTCACAACCAAAGCTTACTTATGTTATTTATATGGGGTTTTTTTTCACAGCTTCAGGTTCAAATCTAACATTACACAAATCATGTTTTGTCTTCTTTCTATACCTCCTCATACTTGGACTATTTCTTACCCATATCTGGCTGTGCATAGCAGATTCGGTAAGCAAACTGATGGGAAATATGGTCCAAAATGGGTTTCTGGTAGGTGATCATTTCCATTGGAGGTGGATGGCTGCACACAAAGAGTTGTGGTCAATGTCTCAATGTCCAGCTGGAGACCAGTAATAAGTGGTGTCTCTCAGGGATCAGTGTTGGAACTGGTCTTGTTTAACATCTTTGTCACTGACATGGACAGTGGGATTTAGTGCGCCCTCAGCAAGTTTGCCGATGACATCAAGCTGTGTGGTTTGGTGGATCCGCTGGAGGGAAGGAATGCCACCATATCATAGAATCGTAGAATCATAGAATAGTTAGGGTTGGAAAGGACTTTAAGACCATCTAGTTTTAACCCTACTGTGATGGGCAGGGACACCTCACACTAAACCATGCCACCCAAGACTCTGTCCAACTTGGCCTTGAACACCGCCAGGGATAGAGCATTCACAACTTTCGTGGGCAACCCATTCCAGTGCCCCACCACCCTTAAAGTAGAGAACTTCCTCCTTATATCCAATCTAAACTTCTCCTGATTAAGTTTGAACCCATTACCCCTTGTCCTGTCACTACAGTCCCTAATGAAGAGTCCCTCCCCAGCATCCCTACAGGCCCCTTCAGATATTGGAAGGCTGCTAGGAGGTCTCCACACAGTCTTCTCTTCTCCAGGCTGAACAGCCCCAACTCTCTCAGCCTGTCTTCATATGGGAGATGCTCCAGTCCCCTGATCATCCTCATGGCCTCCTCTGCACTTGTTCCAACAGCTCCATGTCCTTTTTATGTTGAGGACACCAGAACTGCACACAATGCTCCAGGTGAGGTCTCACAAGAGCAGAGTAGAGGAGCAGGATCACCTCCTTTGACCTGCTGGTCACCCTCCTCTTGTTGCAGCCCAGGATATGCTTGGCTTTCTGGGCTGCAAGTGCACACTGCAGTCAGTTCATTTTCTCATCAGCCACCACCCCCAAGTCCTTCTCTGCAGGGCTGCTCTGAATCTCTTCTTTGCCCAACCTGTAGCTGTGCCTGGGATTGCTCCAACCCAGGTGCAGGACCTTGCACTTGGCATGGTTAAACTTCATGAGGTTGGCATCAGCCCACCTCACAAGCGTGTCAAGGTCCCTCTGGATGGCATTCCTTCCCTCCAGCGTATCCACCCAACCACACAGCTTGGTGTGATCAGAAAACTTGGTGAGGGATACAGACTTACAAGGATCCAGGCTATGTCTGCATCGGCAAATGAAGTGGTGCAACAGGAGCACCAGTTTATCCTGTTTCAGATTGCAAAAGCAGCAAAACCATTTGTGCTAAGGACCTAGCATCTACCCTTGAATGTGCCTTGTGGTTTTACTACAGAACAGTTCTAATCCCATCAATTGCTGGAGCACATTAGGTGCTTGGTTGCCTGGAGCACATTAGGTGTTTGGTTGCCTGGAGCACATAATTTGGCTTACCTTCATCTGCATTTTGAGGCAAATGATGCAAACCAAAACATGGAGAGTGGGGACAATCAGGAAAGTCAAAAGCACAAAGCTCAAAGCTTAAAGCTTGCTTATACCCTTCAAACTCCCCATTGTTAACACAATTCAGGAAACCAGGTGCTTCATAGAAACCTCCAAGCTCCTTTCTCACAATGGTGGATAAACCTGAAGACTACTCCAAACCACCAAAGCAAGGACCACAGTATGCATTATAGCACCGGGTGCAGCTCCCATGGTAGCTGTGAGCCATCGTGGATGCCTTTGTGATGGCAGCTGGGGCATTGTGGGTTCCAGTCTGAGAGTGATAATCGTGGGGTCTCTGCTCAAGGTCCCTGCTTTGGGAGGAGCAGGTGAATTAACTCATGCAAAGCTCTCTTTCAAAATGGCACTAACACTGGAGTCTCCTCATCACACTGAAGAAGCAATTTAGATATACTGTTAGGAACACACAGTTACATTGAGTTGGGGGCTTAACCATCCTAACTGGCCAGGGACTAACTTTCCTGATCAGTTAACATCAGTATGAACCTCAAATCAAACCTGTCTATGCTGAAAGAGAAGTTATTAAAATTTAAGCTAAGGCTATTATAATAACCTGAGAGATGCCTGATGGAAAATTGGTAGTGAGAGTAGTAAGAGTAAAAGTAATACGTCTATCTTTACTTATGTGGTGGGTGTACTGAAGGACCCATATCATATACTGGCAAGTAGCTCATGTCTTGTAATGCCTTAATTGAGGGGGCAGAGTATTCACAGGGTTAGGACAAGACCCAGGAAGACTCATTTCATGTGGCTATCCAATCCTTTGGAATATTTCACATGGCTTTGGTAAACCAAAACATCTCACCAGCTTCACTAGAGGTTCAAACCTGTATCTTTTTATACCCATACACAAAGATAAAACTCCATGATGATCAAGTTTTCCATGTCAAAACAAAAATACATCCATCTTCCCTTCTGCAGCTGTATCCCAGCCATGATAAATGAACTCTTCCACTACTCAGTAGCATCCTGAAAAGGAGTTACCAGAACCGGATCCTATAATAGTCTGATTCTGCATGCAAATTCAGCTTTTAATGTTATTTCAAAAAGCTATAGAGAAAGAACTTCAGTTGAAACTCTTAACAGTTATAAAAGCGAATAGTCCTGAAAATGAACCTGAACCCTCTGGAGCTGGGGCCCACATCCTTGCAGGCACAGTGGGGTTGCAGCACATCACAATGGTTCCTCAACATAAATAATCTCAAACATAGTTGCTGTCTGCACATCTCACACAGCAGGGATCAGACCCAGCCAGCCTCCTGATGACAGTGTCATATAAATATTCAATATTAATAGCATTGTTACTGTTAATTTGGCAAAACATGATACTGCGTAAATGGAAGTTTGTCTCTTTTGGCTGTGTTGCAACAAGGAAAACACATGTTCTCGGCACTTCTAGCTGGAAAGCTTTCTTTTACAAATGTTTGCTTTCCTTACATTAACATACATGAGTGGGCTGGGGACGTGGGGGCTGTTGCTTTTACCTGAAATCTTTCAGCCCCCTTGTTTGTGAGTAGCATTTAAGCCTACTGGGGGTTTGGGCTTGGGTGACACTTGTCTCCAATTCAGAGACACTCTGTTATTAATCGGATAAAAACTGGGAAAAGCAATCTAAAACCATTCCTACCTTTTACTTTTGTGGGTCTTAATGCAGTTCTTGGCACAAATGTAGGTCAGAGACCAAAGCTAGAGTCTGGAGCAATTAAGTGTTTTATTTGACACAATTGAAAATCAAATAAAATACTTGAGTGTTCAATCATTAAATATACACACATATTCTTATGGCTTCTATGTGTTATAATTAGGAAATATTTATTTTCATGCACTCTAGAGCCACAGTATCAACAGTAAGAAACAATCCTTATGAACATGGCTACCAGGCTACTTGCCAGCATTCTCTCTTCTTAGCATTATGAAACTGTTTCTACTTTATGTCTTTGTAAATGAACTTGAATCTTGGAAGATGAAGTCAGAACTGGAAAACAAAAATGTCTGGAGGAGGTATACCCAACCCTCTCTAAGTGCATATGGTGGAATATGAATTGTGCTCTTAAATAGCTCTGCTACTAAGAGCTTGCAAATAGCTCTTAGTAGCAGAGCTATGGAAGCCTAAATGTTATGAGTTGCAACACAGCACAAAAAAATAAAGTGAGGTTTTGTTGACCATTTCATTTTGAATGGGGAGAAATGAGGAATAAACAGGAAAATATAGGAACAGCTGTGACCTCTAGAAAGAAAATACAAAAGCACAATGAAGAAGCACAAGCATGAAAATACATAAATACAATCCTTTAACAGTTGGACTCAATTATCTTAAAGGTCTTTTCTAAACCTCAATTATTCCATGAAAAGAGGGAAATCTGGTAATGAGATGGTGTGACTGTGTTTAGAGCTGACTGTGAATACTGGTGAGAAAATCATGAAGAACTCCTTCATTATCTCACTGGGGAGAAGGGAAGAAACAACCCAGCACACAAACAAATAACAGCATTTGTTTGTCAAGATATGTAACAGATTTATCAGCTCAGATGATGCACTGGCACTTTGTAAACATGATGAGATAGATGCAACTGCTCAAACTGGGTGCCCTATGAAATGCCCAGAAACAGCAACTGAAGGCTAAACAGGGCATCAAGGACATTGCAAGTAAACCCAGACTCTTTGCTGATACTGGGATAACCAAACTTAGGTGTCTACATGTGTGGTACATGTCTAAAGTCCTGTTTGCAGAGGCTTATGTGTCCAGTGTAATTTTAGGTTCTATGGAGCATCTGCTTTGGTCTCCATCTGCTGTTGTCATATTTGCCAATCCACTTCAGATATCTTAGCTATCCCAGGGGATCTCAAACATCATTAGACTTGTTTTAAACAACAGCACCCCATCCTTTGTCTCTACAGGCAATGGAGATTGCAGTGGAGAGCTACTCAGCCATGCCCCAAAGCAGGCACCCCAAGTTGGCCAGTTGAAGTTTCTTAGCTGCATGGACTGGACTTACAGTGACTCTAATGTAAGCTTACACACTTCATGCATGTGTAGAACCCTACAGGTAAAACACTGGTGTTTTATTCTTGAGGAAAGAGAAGCTTGGAGAAATACATCTAGATCTGGGGCAATCCTTGGAAAACTGTGAAGACTGCTGACCTACTGAAGAGAAAGTATCAGTCAACAGCCAGCATGAGGTCAGCAAAGATAGGTTAAAGTTAAAGCTAATTGAGAAACAATACAGACCTGGGTCAATTCAATTGCCTGATGTGGCCTCATGTTGCCTGGAATAGAAGGCTGCCAGCCGTGTAACCAGAACACCCACTGCGAGCCTGCAGGATCAACAACTGATTCATTTCCATGCAAATAATGGAGTCAGCTGCAATGCTCTTCCCATCAACATAAGCATTAGTATAAAGCTGCAAAAATGTGACTATGCGTTGGTGATATACAAAAAGCCACACTAAACCCATCAGATGTATACAACTGTCAATAAGAGACTCCTACAAAATGTACTGCCTGGGATTTATAGTACCCAGCATGAGGCAGGACAATGTAAACCCTGATCTTGTAAAGCAGCAGCAGAGAACAGTATCAGGGTGAGACAGCAGCCACTGAAGGTCAAGCACTTTAATGGACAAGGACACAAGACAAAGAAGGGACGCTATAAATAAGCTTCTATGCAGCCAATGAGACATGAGAAATGTGCTGTGTAGTCACTAAGGAAGGAAGTTGCAAGGCTGCAAAGAAAATGGGTGTTACACCTCTGGAAACCAGCACAGGCTCACGCACCGGTCTAATAGCACTGAAAGCCTGTTGGGTATCTGCATTAACCCAAAAACATTGAACAGTGTCACAACAAGGACTGTCACTGCTAATTACCAATGAGTGAAGCCAGAGCACATGGTTTGTTTGAGACAAAACTGTCTGCTGAGCATTGCATCAAGACAATTCCTTTCGGGAAGCATTGTGGATAATGAATTTCTCTGGGCTTGGCCTTAGCTTCAGTGAGGCACAGGGAGGGTCTGGTGAGCACCAAATCACTAGTAGAAGCCCAACCAGCAACATTTACCCATGTTTTTCAGAGTGCAATCAAGCATCTGCTTCATCAGGATAACCTCTCCGAGCACACAGCAACATGGCTGCAATCTGATGGGGTAATAATACAAACAGCTGGCATTTGGGAATTACCTGGCTGGCCAAACCACAAGGAGCAAATGCTCCTGAATGCCCAGCAATATACACAGAAAAGGCAGAGCATGCAAGAAAAAGTAACCCAGCTATCAAATCCCAACCAAGTTCTTGGAAAAGAACAAACCAGACCTTTAAGAGGAGAATTACGTTATGAGAGAGAACTTTCCCAGCTTCCAGTAGGTGGATAACTTGGAAGCCATTCAGGCAAAACTCCAATGGGGAAACAGAAAATGCATTTTGTAAGACATGACATAACCAGGTCCTGTGCTCAAACAATTGAGCACATGACACAGTAGCAGAGTTCGAGTGACTCAGCAATCCAGGAGAATTTTAATACAAAACCTCTTCCCCTGGGTGCACACAAAGCAATAGGAAAACCAGATCAGCACTAAACAGCCTGAGCTGGGCATCCATCTGAACAAAAGAACAATCATACAGGCAAATCTGGCTGGCTTACATGAAACATCAACAGACTCGGGACAGCAGATGGAATGAAACGCTACTGGAGAGTAATGGCAGGGAGCTGGAGCCCTTGTAGAACTGAGGCCAAAGCCAGGAAAGGGCTGCAAGATGCTCAGCAATCAACTGAGTCAGAGAACACGGAAGGTATGAGAAGACCCAAATGAGGACTGCATTGAGCTGCCTGGGGCAGCAGGGAGGCAAATCCTGCACTCACAGCAAGAACATGCTTGCCATGGCAGCTTTCTTCAAAGACCTGCGTGTAGAAGGTCTACAGAGGCCACAGTGAAATGACACTGAAAGGAATAGCCATATGCCTGGAGCTTCAAGTTAGCAAATGCCTCTAAAAACATCAAAAACAGAAACACCAAAAAAAGAGTGGTTGGTGCAAAAAAACCTGTCATAAAGCTGAAAGGCAGAAGGACCGGTTGCAAAACCATGCATTTTGAAGGGGTCACTAAAGGAAGCAGTCTGGGTGCACATGACTGGGGTGCTGAGCCAGAGAGGAAAACAAAACACTTCTGGGACCTCTAAGTAGGTCAAAATGGAACAAACCTGAACTTCAGATTCTCACCTTCTTTTTCCTTTCTATATTCCATCCTAGCTCTTGCAATATGTGTTGCCCCACTATGTGCACCCACTCTCTGTGGGTCAGTACACCAAAAAGATACCATGCACCGAGTTGGAAATGCTGCAGTCTCTCTTCTGCTACTGAAAGCCTCAGTAACACATTCCTTTTTGTTCTCCTGCTTCAAATTGCAGAGACACATCAGCACAGGTCTTTCTAATCCTCTCTTGCTCAAACATCCCCTCTTGCTCAGGCCACTGCTACCTGAAGGGCACTCGTAATTATGCCATTCAAGATTTCTGAATGTTGCTTTCCTATTGATTGACCACATCACACAACAGCCTAATTAACCCACCAGCTTCTCATCCAGCAGTGTTCTTTCACTATCCTCCAAGACCCACAGCGGTGCCACAGATTTCCTTGGAGTTTAGGAAAATACCAGGATTCGTTGTCACAAATGGATTTTCTTTTTCTTCAGCATGTCACAAGCCCCGTGATCCAGTTTCAAATGGCAGTTCCCAGAGCCTGGGGCTTGGGGCAGGATTTAGACAGGCTTCTGCAGGAGACTGGGATGAGGCTTCAGCAGTGCTGTGGGGGGTAAAGGAAGGATCCTATCAAGAGGAAACCTGAGTTCCTCCCCACATACCCAGGTTGGAGGAGAAAGTATGTAACCAAATGTCTATGGGAAATGAAATTTTCTATTGGCCTGTTGTAAGTAAAAGAAAGAAGTTTTAAACGAATTGGGGCATAGAAGTGGATCATTTCATGAGAATCAGCAGTTTATTCCCATTTGGAATTGCAAGAAAAAACAAAAAAGCAAGACTTCAGAAATTTTCACTAAAACACAGCAAATAAACGTTTTGGTCAGTGTGTTCCCTGACCTCAGTCACTTTGAAATGTTTCATTTAAAAACTAATACTGCTTAGCTGTTTATGAAAATGCCTTATTTAAGCCGTAAGTTGTTTTGACTAAAACCACTCATTCTCAGCATGTTCTCCTTCCAAATTTTTGGAGTTTGGTTTTGTTTTTTTTTTTTTTTTTTATGGTTGTCCTTCTGTTGGGAGATTATAATTCAGGAATGACATTTTGGTTTTGAGGGGAGAAAATGTCAGAACAGACTTTGGAAGGAAAGGTAAATTCATAGAGGTTTAGTGGATTAAAGCCTCTGTTACCTGTATNTTTTGAATGTGACACATGTAAATGAACTATTTCCTTTTCTTAGTTTTTTACTAAAACAGTGGGGTTTAGATCCAGTTGGGCTCTCCGAAAATAAAGATGTACTGGAAGATTCCAGGCCCACTTTGATCTCCTATAAAAGATTTAAAATATTTTCTTTCCAAAAGAAATTTTTCCTTTCCAAAGAAATTTTTTTATTTTTAAAGTTTCTAATTTTTTATTATTAAATTGTGCAAAAGGTGAATACAAGGGATAAAACATTTATAAGAAAGAAAATCTATATACTGCTAAAAGCCTGTATGTTACATGAACTACATTAGAGTGTATGGATTTCATGAAGTTATCTTTCCACTGCTAATTACAGGTCTGTTACAGGATCATAAATCTTAATGAAACGATTGTAGTAGAAGGAAGAAGCCCTTTTGAGTACATGATTTGCAAGACCAGACTATGGATTTCCAGCATCACACCCAGGCGGGTGCCCTGAGAACAGGTCCTTGCATGAAGCCTGGAGCAGCATGATGGGCTTCTCCCTCCTGTTCTTCATGGGTGGGATTTACACCCCCTTCCAACCCTCTCTGTAGAGATGGAGTTGGGGATATTTGAAAGGGAGCCAAGCTGCAAAGTGATGCAACAGCTCACAAGGAACCTAAAGATTTCAAGTAACATGTAAGAGGAAGCAGCTTCCTGAACACCGACTCAATGACTAAAAAAGCTTTTTTAACAGACACTTCAGGTTGCTTGGGAGTATTTCCTGGTTTTCCAGAATCCCTGGACATTCAAAGCTCAGCCTTCTGCAAACTACACCGTGCAGTGTAAGTTCTTAATTTTGAGAGACAAACACACACATCCTCATTCAAATACTGGTTTTATTTGGCTTTATCAAAATCACAGCATCATGCACTGCTAGGTGCTAAATAGTCAAATTGAGAACATTTGATCCTGCAAAAAGTACCACTGGGAAGCTATGGAAGCACTGAGCGCAAAGGACAAGACAGGCAGGTTCAAGTAGTTTCTGAGAATCTTTTCTCAGAAGACCTCGAAATGGGATCCTTTGGCACAGGTAATCCATGAGATTGTGGATTACATAAAAATATAGTACTGAAAGAGTAAGAATTACTTCAGTGAAGTATGTGCTATTCCAATTGGATCCTAACACAGTCATTCAGGGAAATTTTAAAGCAGTAGTCTCCTTGTTTGTAAATGACAGTGCTTCATTGGTGCACCCAAAAAGCCACATTTGACCCAACTGGAGAACTCTGCCCAGGTCTGATATACAGCATGTTTTACAAACCCTACTTAGTCGACATATGGGAACAAGGATGGAGGAGGAGCCGGGAACATCTGCTTTCCTTGTCTTGGGCTTTCACTGTTGCTGTGTACAGCTTTTTGCTTTGGAAGACTGTCAAGCCTGTAATAGTCACCAACCACTTGGATGCAATGGTGCGCTCTGATGTTACTGCCTGTCTTCCTGCTGTGACTAACCCAGGATTTTTCTGGTTTTGACAGTGCTGATGTGCCTGATGGTTTCCTTGCAGTCCTTGATATCCGGATTTGTGGCCACGGTCTCCACACCACACATCCACCTCATGCTCATACTGAAAGTCATCAATGTGAGCAGCGAAACAACTACTTATAAAGATTTCCAATAAGGTGATTCAGAAAACAACTCACTTAATCACCATCTGTACCACTGCTGTCACTTCCTATGGGCATTTTGGGTGTGAGACTATTATTTTCCAGAAAGACCAGCATTTTATATAGGGATAGCTATATATAGGGATAGCATTTTATAGGGATGCTGGGGAGGGACTCTTCGTTAGGGACTGTAGTGATAGGACAAGGGGTAACGAGTTCAAACTTAAACAGGGGAGGTTTAGATTGGTTATAAGGAAGAAATTCTTTACCATTAGGGTGGTGAGGCACTGGAATGGGTTGCTCAGGGAGGTTGTGAGTGCTCCATCCCTGGCAGTGTTCAAGGCCAGATTGGACAAAGGCATGCATGGCATGGTTTAGTGTGAGGTGTCCCTGCCTATGGCAGGGGGGTTGGAACTGGATGATCTTAAGGTCCTTTCCAACCCTAACTATTCTATGATTCTATGATTTTCATTTCAGAGGCAGCAGAGAGGGAAGGGAGGCAGCCAGATGTGGCATTTGGCTCTGCAGCGCGATAGGGCTCAGCTCCAGCAAATAGAGGAATGGCTCTGGTTGTGCTGTGCAGACTGGCTGGCTTCTGTCAAAAGTAAGATGTCTCCTCAAGAGGAAATTGGCACAAATCTCACGAAAGGCTGCCCCTCAAGCCTTTTCTGCCCCAGGATAGAAAAGCTTTAAACGCTCTTTCTAGTCCTCATGATTACATCTATGAGCTCTTATCCTTAACACCATAATTTGTTTGGAACTTGACCCTTCTCTTGACAAAACTCTTGCTCCAGCACATGCAAGTGGAGACATTTCTGCTTGTCTGAAATGCCTGGCTGCTCTTGGTTAGAATAACATTTGATCAGCAATTGGATGGAAGCAATCCCTTGTGTCTCTATTTCAGTCAGAGGGCTTTCCTCAGCCTCTCTGCACTCATCGCAGCCCTCCCACAAATATTCTTGTTCCCTGCTGCGCTCCCAGCCGCACATAAAGCCTCAAAGCAGGGAGCAATGGGACTGGTCTGCTTTGCTTTATTACCATGATGAGCAATTATGAAATCAGTGTCTCCCCAGGCACAACAGTAAGCATTCTGTGATATGTTAAATCATTATAACGATGGCCATGAGAGATGGGTTTGAAAAGGCCAAGAGCACAGCTGACTTAAGGGAAAGAAAATGGAGCAGCTCCTATTGTTCCCACAAGGCCAGATAGTGCCACTCTCACGTCTGGTCCTTTGAAATCACTGCAGCATTACAGAGTCCACAGCCCATTTGGCTGGTTGGTAGGAGAAGCAAGTCAGGGCTGAGAAGTAACCTTGGGTAGGGGAAGAAATGCATCCCATGGCCAGAGGCTCACTCAGACATTTGTAGAATGCATGACTGGGATGCCCAGAGACATCCAGCAAGAAGCACCAGTCTATGGACAGGATGATATTAGTCAGATGCTAGTTGTCCCACTCAAATCCATTTCCTGTCCCATGTTTTCCAGGCAAGGGACCTGCTCCCCAAAGCAATGATCTTGGCCTCTGAGCACAGCAGGGAAACAGGAGAACCATGAGCTGGAAAATGGGTCTGAGAGCAACTGTGTGTGCTTCCCAAAAGAGCCTCAGCTAACAGCCATGTAAGCCCAGGCTTGTCTGCAGCTCCAGACTATCAGAAGTCACCACTAATGAGCATCTTCAAAAACACTGTTATTTTTTGTCTCCATTACATTGCCCTCTCTCTTTATTGTCAATCTTTCTGGGTCACACAGTGCCAAAGGATGTTATTTGGGTTGTCTCATGTATTTTCTCTTAGTGCAGCAGATGAAAGATTGTCCCAGACACTGTGTTGTCCATGGCTTTGACATTTTTCTGGCAGGTTATTTCCCACATTGCAAGGTCATCCTGTACTCTTCCAACTATTAAGCCAAAAGAGTGCTTGGTCACTGCTTTCCCAGTGAGCAGCTGCTATGATGGCAGCTGTAGAGAAATGAATATCTCTTCCCCATCTTTCTCCCAAGCTCAAAGGGAAGTGCAGCTCAGGACACTACCCCAGGCGATGTAATTTTTGTGTCATTCACATTTTTCTCACACCAGCAATGAAACGAACAAGGCAGTTTGATGCAGGAGCCCTCACCAGGTCACACAGCTCTGTCTTCCCTGCATTAAATTCAAGCTCCCTCCCTCCTGGCACATCCTCTTTCTCAGTGCCCTGTGAGGGCTCAGATACTTCCTTCACACTGTTGATACGCTGCCACTTTCTCATCTCCCTGGTTGTTGGGTTTTGAAGCCCACTGGACCCAGGGGAGGGAGAACAATGTGCCATGGAGACAGCAGCCTAATGCCAACACAGTGCATAAGGTTAGAGAGAAAATGGACCACAGCCCAACATCTCAGCCTGACATCCTCGAGCTGTCCTGCCCTGCTCCTGCATCTTCCATCCATATGTTCAGGCTGGTTCCCCCACTAACATACAGCTCTGTTGCATTTTCCTGAGGAGCCTGATTGAGGCAGTGGGCTTTGGCATTGTTGCAACAACCAACTCCATTTAACACCCACCACTGCATTTTCTGAGCCCATAGACCAACCTCAACCAAAGCTAGATGGGGGCAAGGTACCCCAAAGCAACTGCATCCTTAGCCACAGTAGAACAGGGAGAATCACCTGAGGACAAAGCTGCAAAGCAAGCTCAGCCCTTGCTGAATACAGGAGAGAGATCTCATTAATCCTTGAACCAACATCAGCAAATAAACGTCAATAAGCTCAAGGCAGAAGAGGAATTTAGGTGCATTGTTTCTGACCATGAAGTAACTACTTACTTTCAAAAAGTCATTTGAAGTCAGAGCTGCCAGGGCCCACCTATCACAAATGACCACATTTGGTTTCCTGACTTTATGTGCAGAGGAAATCTCTTCAGAAACATTTCTAGGGAGGGTGACAACGGATATTTCTGTTCAGTTAACTTTTGGGGCTTATTCTCATTTAAGGTTGCTAAAATTCCCAGAGCCATTCCAGATTACAGCCCCCTGAGTCTCACAACTTCCCTCAACCATTTGCACCCTATTTTCTGGCACAGCTGGGGTAACTGGAAGGCAGTGAGGAAGAGGGCTGCAGACGGTCGCTCTACACACCAGCACTTCTTGTTCTCCCACCTCCAGCGACTTCATCACCCAAGGCCTGGCCCTTCCTTTAAGATAGTGTTGTGTAATTTTACCCAGTCATTGCTAAAGTGGTGAAAGAGAGGATCTGGATCTAAACATCCACATTGCACCCCACATTGCAGACAGGTTTTAAAACAGCCTGCTTGTCCTGTCTGGACACTGAGCCTGAGCAGTGTTGTGAACACTGGCTCTTCTCAAGATATGCTCAAATATTTGGGCAAACAGCATGAAAGAAAAAAGGATACAAAGCATTGACTCAATCTGTGCTACCTTGAGAGAGTCACAGGGGAAACCTGGTATCTTCAAGGATCTGTCAGATAAAGAACAAAACATGAAGATGTGTCCTGAGTAACGTCTGCAAGTCTCAAAAACACATCTACATCTCATCAGGGTGGTTTTCTAGCACCTTGACTAAGATCTCAGTGTGTTTCCATTGGTATTTCAACCTTGATCTTCTGTGTTATCCTTCCTTCTGCACAGCTGTTGCCTGTACAGCCGGTAAGGAGACATCACAATGGGCTTATGGAGATTCAGTGTAGGCCTGCAAGTTGTTTTGCGCACCACTCTAGGGAAACACCTTGGTACGGACCATTGTCTGTGCTTGTAGACCACTGCATGCCCACCCCTGGCCTTTGTAACTCAATGGCCATCCCTTGTGATGTTCCTTGGAACCAAGAAACCCCAAAGCCTGATCCAAATTGAGAGCAACATGGTTGCTCTCGGCCTGCCTAGATCCTAACGTCATCTTTGATGTTACCATGGTACCATCTGTTGAAATACCACAGTATTTCAAGCCTCCAGAGAAACACAGGAGGCAGATGGGTTTCTGTTCACCTTCTCCTAGGGAGTTTTCCTGTGAAAGAGAAGAAGAAATGCTAAACTGAGGAATAAACATTAAAAAAAATAATGACAAGAAAATCATTGCATCTGGGTTATATTGTTGCACAGAATGTCTAATAAAAAACATTAATATCTTCATTCTTTCATTCGACTCCACACACATTAGGTGGAAATGGCACCAGTGATTGGAGCGTACAACATAGACTTTGGTTTATGGTACAAATATCTGAAGCTATTCTTGATGGAGTAATGAGCTGGAGTTTGTGACAGCACTAGTCAAAGGACAGCCATAGAAATGTAGAAACCCACGCAACCAAGAAAGACATGGAACGAAACCAAACAAGAGGAAAAGGCAAAATGTTGTGATAAATGCACCAACTGTATTTAAGAAAAATAAGAAGCAATATTTTTGCTTGTCTTTTTAAGTGACTTAATGATGGAGAAACATAGCAGAGGCAGCCTTGTAATTGAAAGCCTGCAGAAACAATTACTACAGGCATTGATCTTCCTAACACAGCTTCTACCAAACATACTCCTGAACCAGTTTGCCATGTCATTTTCCAAACCACAAGTCACTACTGTAAGAGCTAACAAGCTGAAATGGATTGTCATTTACTCGCATCAGAGGTTTGATTCAGCAAAACTTCTGTGAATCACAAGGGGAAAACTACAAATAGTAGAGAAATCACTGAAAGCAAATCTTGATCATACGATAAATCCAGCTTTAGGGCACCTGATATCAAATAAAGACCACTGCAGCTTCACAATACAAAACACTTATCTGATAAAAACTCACTCTGCTATCTCAAATCTGTTCAAAACCTGTGGGCAGTTTGACTTCATCCTGATAGGCTTCAGGCTGGAAAAAGTATGACTTGCTTCCACTGCTTAACTTGATGACAGACCTCTATCATCCCAAAGTCAGGCTTAAACCCAGCACGGAAACAACCAGCCTAAACTTTGTGGTGGCACAGCTAATCCAGTGGAAAAGTGGTTCTCATACTTGTTTTTCTATGCTGGGTTGCAATCAGAATTAGTGCTGCTTGGTGATACATTAATTCACAGTCCCCATAGTGGGACTGTAGTCTCTCTGTTATCCCACCTCTATCTGAAGTTTGAAGGAGGTTGGTTTCTTTTTTTAACTCAGGGAATGCTTTAGGGAGATGAAGTGAACCACTGCCAAACCAACCATCAATCCCTGTCACTACACTATTAGCTCACTTTGAGTGGGGTCTTTGTTGCAGCAACAAATCCAAAACCAGTGATTTGGAAACTGAACCATAGAAATTCAGGTGTGAAAACCAGGCGGTGTCATCCGGCAGCACTGCATGGAGTGAAATCCCCTTCCAAGGCATCCCATCTACTGCAACCCCACAGCTGGGCTACAGGGCTACAGCCTAAGGGGCAGAGCGGGCATGATCTCTCTTCACTCAAACAACTGGTTTGCTTGTGATTCCCCTCCTTTTGGCCTCTGTGCGGTAACGTAACCCATTTTGTGACATAAGATGATCTGAGACTCAACAGGCAACTACCCACTTGTCTGATGAAGACCATGGCTTTATTTGTGACCAGCCTCTCTGCCTACAGCAGACAACCCCAGGCGTGTGAGGAAATGGGAGCTCTTCACAGTCTTTAAAAATCTTTTCCTCTGCCCAGGCCTCTATATTCAATGTCTCAATGCTGGGATTTGTTGACTTTTTCCTTCTCTTGCTTGTCAGGAAGCAGGATTATTTCCATGATAAAGCTGATGTGCGTGTTTAAGGCCATGGCTCATTTCAGCACCGCCTGCAAACAAAGACTTTCACAGGTAAATAAAGGCAATCACCAATTCAAAAATCCCAATACCTATTCAGTAGAGTTAATAACTATCTTTTAATGTCTTTTTGACACCTGAGGAGGCCATCCTAGGAAGATGCACACATGCATTTATAATATCAAATGAAACTGAAAAGAGCTATTAAAATCAATGAGTTTTTCAGAGGGTGGAATAGGCTTTGTGAAAAGAGCCTCTGTGCATCCACATGCAAATAAAGAACACAGCTTCCTTCAACATTTCTCTCGGCTTTTCATTTTCGCCATCCTAAAGCATTTTCTTTTCTCTATTCTTCAGACATTGCCGGTAACAACAGCACTTTTCAGTTCTTAAGCGCAGCTCTGCTTGCACTGGCAAACTGCGAAATCTTTGGCTATGGAAAAAGACTGTGGTTATCTCCATGTTACCAAAATAGAAACTGCTATGGGAGGAGAACTTTGGAGGAATAGATCTTATTGGCAGCATATTTCATTTTCAGTTATACCATTGGTAATAACTCTTACAATTGATAAGAGACACCTTTATCCTCACTCAAATATTTTCAGGAACTAGGAAAAATATACTGAACCAAGATGAAAGGTCAGAATGAAAATATTCACAATGGAAATGATAATATTTTGTGGATCAAAAATCCTAAAAATATTTTACGTGCTTGGAATTTTTTCATATAATTTTGACCTCATTTTCCCTTATTTTTCTTTTTACCTATTAGTGAACTACTCAAAAATGGTCCATTAATTCATATATTAATGTATCCATAAACTCCAACAGCGAGCATCTCAGAAGTAGCTGTTTGATGCAATGTTGTTTATTTGGATTTATGATGCTTAAAGTAGAACGAACAAAACGAAACACCAGTGGAGAGATTCAGGATCAGCAGAATGAATGGCTCCCATCCTTAGTTAAGCAGCCTTTTTCTGTTTCTCAACACTTTAAGTTTCCCTCAAACAATTCAACACACCTGGGCACAGTTAGGAAGAAAAATATAAACCACCTCCCAAGTATCGCAATTAGGTTTGCTCTGGCAAGTCCTGCATCTGTATTCTTGTGGCAGCTGGCTTCTGGTGCAAAACACTGTGCCAAAAGTAATGTTTTCTTTTGCATACAACAGATGGAGCTTTTCTGCTGAATTCCACTGTGCAGCGTGCTTCTGGTAGTGTTGTTGTTCAGAGTGGGGCAGCCCAGCACAGCTACTTACTGCAGGGAGTACCAAGATGTTACCAGTGCTACTAAAAGGAGAGGGTAGCTTGCAGGTTGGCTTTTAACACCAGCAGCAAAAGGCTTCGTTCGACCAGGAGGGATTTCTGATGTATATGTGATGGCCGTGAGTACACAGATTCCCAGAACATGGAGACGGGAGGGAGATTTACTGAAATGTGAAACAAGTTAAATACTCAATTTGCAAGACTTTCCAGCCTGATCCTGTAGGTGCAAAAGGCAAACCTGTGCACCACGCTGGGCGTAGCTGTACCTCCAGCTACGAAGAACTGTTTCGTGTGACAAGTCTTTGGCCTCAAACACAAAGCAGATTTTCCATGCAGAGCACTTGCAAAGAACTTGATATTATTCACAAAATATTTGCATTGTTTCAGTCTCCTTTTAAACTGGAATTAAGACATTTCTGAAAATGGTTTTCAGGCCTCATTCATAGTGCAGTGCTATTGCCAGGTTTGGTAAGAAGTATTTTGTTAGCAAAACTCTATAGAAACTGAAAGTAAATTGTCAGCTGAAAGAAAAAAGAAAGCCAGCCTCAGAGCACTCATTTTAG
Organism: Agapornis roseicollis; assembly: GCA_002631895.1. NCBI lineage: Eukaryota > Metazoa > Chordata > Aves > Psittaciformes > Psittacidae > Agapornis > Agapornis roseicollis. The sequence continues at coordinate 80,554 of NDXB01000976.1, forward strand.
CCTCAACTTTCTGCAAACGGAAGGTAGTAAATGAGTGTGTCACTGCACAAACTAATCCTTGGAGGGGGAGCAGCTCTGTGCCCATTCACCCGTCTTCCCGCTGGAGAGTTTGGGCTCGGGCCAGACTTTAGGCATCACATAACAGTGGGACCTGATTAAAGTGGACCNATAGTGCAGTGCTATTGCCAGGTTTGGTAAGAAGTATTTTGTTAGCAAAACTCTATAGAAACTGAAAGTAAATTGTCAGCTGAAAGAAAAGGAAAGCCAGCCTCAGAGCACTCATTTTAGCCTCAACTTTCTGCAAACTGAAGGTAGTAAATGAGTGTGTCACTGCACAAACTAATCCTTGGAGGGGGAGCAGCTCTGTGCCCATTCACCCGTCTTCCAGCTGGAGAGTTTGGGCTCGGGCCAGACTTTAGGCATCACATAACAGTGGGACCTGATTAAAGTGGACCCAATATTACAAGAGAAGCTTTGTTGTCCTTTCTCCTATGCCCACAAATCTCTGCTTTCTGGCTAATGTAATAGAAATGCATTTGTGGGAGAGAGCCTGATGCAGATCAGCGTGGTCCTGGAATAACAGCCTGAAAGTAGAGTGGAGGAACTTGTAGAGAGATTTGTGCCTTGGACCTAGATGAATCTGGGAGGGAGACTGCACCTGCTGAGGTCTAGCTGGAACCACCCACAACCCAGGGTGGGAGGAAGCCCTGAAGGAGAAATCAGGACTCTGGAAACTGAAATATTCAGTCTGGAGAAGACACAGGGCAATTCAAACTGCACATTAAACCAGCTCCGTCAACCATTCCCAACGAGATGTTGTGAGCCAAGGTCAGGACTGGAGGGCAAGCTGAGGGGTTTGAGGACTTGCAGGACATCTAGGGCCAACAACAGCATGTGTGGGGGCTAGATATGGATGTAGGAGCATGGCAGAAGCATCAGCAGAAAAGCCTGGCTGAAGAGTGAGAAGAGTTTGCTTTTTACCAAAGCATTTACTACAGTTGCTATTTGAGTAGAAGGAGAGCATGGGTTGGAGCTGATGTGGGTGAGGAGATGCTAAGCCACAACATGACCTTCCTGTATGTATGAAAGGCCCATCATCTGCCTTAGTACAAGGAATAAGAACAGTAATGAGGACTTTTCCATCTTTTACAGTTAATTTCAGTGACTCCTCAAAAGGTGGCCTGTGTGTGGCTCTTTTGCATGTGAAGTTTTTCAGTGCGTGCAAAACACAGAGCACTGCAGAAATAGGAAGCTGTATTATTTCTGGGCAAACAGGTTCCTTTCAGACCCACAAAGCTCCCCCCCCCATGGGGCCCTGGTTCATGCTTCATCATCTTTGGGCACATGAGGCATCTAAAGCAACTTCCAGGAGCTGGAGAGCTCTGCAAGGTGAACTCAGGTTGTGCCACGTGTCCCCAGCTTCACTTCTGGGCACAGCAGAGCTACTTCAGTTGGCGTTTGTAGAAATCACTGGTTTTGACAGACTCTCACCAAAAAGGGCTGTAGTTTAAAAGCAGGGATCTATGGTGGAAACGTTTGGTGACCTGAGCTACAGCATGGTTGTAGGCAGCTGTACTGTACGGATGCAAGAAGGTTGTGAGACTGTTCCAACCCCGAGTCCTGTGACTCTTGTTCACAAACCAGGGAAGGGATTCAGTGTCCTTAAACTGCTCTCAGGCAAATCTATGCACTGAAATGGCATTTTGGTTGCCATTGAATACAGAGACACCACAATATTAATGACTCTATCTTCAGAAAGAGATTGCTGAGATGGGAATATTTGGCCTTTCTTCTTCTCTTTTTTCTTTAACTCTTGAACTTTTTCTTTAAATCTTGGGTTGGAAAAATAAGTCAGTCTTGTTCCCTTAAAAAAATACAAGAAATTGGCAGAGACAGAGGACAGTTTGGGAGTCTTTAAGCAGAGCTTGGCCTCAGCTCTCTTCCAGACCCCCTAACCTTATCATTGATTGAGGCACTCTTAATGGGCTTTTTAAAAAGAAATAATAAATGGAAATGGATAGTTCAATCAATGCCCTATCTTTAATTCAATATTCATCCCAGTTGATTTTCACTTCCAAATTTCACTTCAGCATGAAACACGGCATTGTGTTAAGGAAGTTGTGGGGGAACTTGTAGGTTTTGGCAGCTGGAGCGAGGGGAAACTGTGGTTTTTAGATTAGAGGAAGGTGTGGGAATCAGCTCTTCAGCTGGCGGTGGGAGCAGCAGGGCCTGTGCACAGGTTCTGTGTGTATTTTTGTTGTCAGCCTTTCGAAGCGGGCGTCCAGCGGAGGTGAGCAGGACGCAGAGGCACGGATGTACTCATGCTCCAGCCATGGTCCTTGTCCTGCTGCCGGCTCGCTCTGCAGCAGCAATGGCACCATGCCATCCTGACATCCCCTAGCTGCTCCCCAGCTTTCCCTTGCTCCCTTAACAGAGGCAAAGGACTTCCAGGCACCATCTCCTGCCCATGCCTACATTAGCTGCCTGGAGAAAAGAAATTCCCTTTCCCAGCTGGGGCATCTCCATTTACAAGACTGCCAAGCTCCCGAGGACTGCAGCTCTTAGGCAAACATATTTCCAGATATTTTCTGTGGCTGCACTATATATTCTGTGGTTCAGCCTCATGAGATATGCAGGGCTTTCCATGGCAACCACAGTGATAGCTTTCTTCTTAAAGAAACACTGAGTAACAGAAAATGAGACGTTTATAGAGATAAAATCAACCAGTTTAAGGACATCAGGGAGCCCATTAAAACAAACCCTGCTTCAGGAATGCAGTTCCATTCCCGTGGGGAGCAGGAGTGGGGGAACAGCATGTGGCAGATATTAGTCATGGTCCTGGATGCACTATGGAAAAAGGCAAATCAAGAGCAAGAGGAGCCAAACAAAAAGCCATCGTGCTCATGCTCACCTGACTTTGCACCTCCTCACCTTGCCCAGCCAAGACTATCCCAGTTCCCTCTTCAGTGCCCTGTGATTCCCTTTCAAAGTGCATTCACACTTATTTCCACAAGAAGCCTGCTCTTCACTCTGCCTGCCCAAACACCCATCCGGGCTGACATTTTAAGCAGGATCCCAGCTGGTCTCCATCTCCTTCTCCCTCCATGGTCCATGACCTTCATTTCTCTGCATCTCCTTCAGAGCTCACTTTTGCTATGAAGTTCAATGACCTTCTCTCAGACATGGCTTTAACCTCTCCTGTCTGAAGCACATCTTCTATACAAAGCAACAACACACACAGATGCAGGGATCTGCCCCAGATCCACGCCTACACCATTATGTTACTGGGGCAAAGATCCTAACATAGAATCATAGAATAGTTAGGGTTGGAAAGGACCTCAAGATCATGAGCTTTTTCCTATGCTGCAAGTCAATGTTTATTCCCCATGAAGTGCAGAGATGAGACTATCCAAAATGATTGACTTGCCTGAAGTGATTTGTCCTCACCAGTGAGAGATGAGGCTTAATCTTGATAGTTTCTGAGAACACTCTGCCCTAGGATTTGGTTCTCCATACCTGTCCACATGGCACAAAGAGCTGGAGTACCTAAACCAAGGGCTGCCACATCTACACTTCCTTGTGAACACAACTCTAAACATGCAAAACCAGTCAACATGGATGCTGAGGATTTGGACCTAAATTAGGCTGGATTTTACCCTGGGAAGCTAAACCTCAGATACTCAAGGAAGCGCCCTTACCAGAATGAGAACCCATCATTTCCATAGAAGGCCAAGTAATTACCTTCCCTGTAAGTTTCAAACCACAGATGTGGTCACCTAGAGAAATGCGTATAAAAACAGTGAAAATCATTTGTAGTGACAGGACAAGGGGTAACGGGTTCAAACTTAAACAGGGAAGGTTTAGATTGGATCTAAGGAAGAAATTCTTTCCTGTTAGGGTGGTGAGGCACTGGAATGGGTTGCCCAGGGAAGTTGTGAATGCTCCATCCCTGGCAGTGCTCAAGGCCAGGCTGGATGAAGCCTTGGGTGGCGTGGTTTAGTGTGAGGTGTCCCTGCTTATGGCAGGGGTTTGGAACTGGATGATCTTAAAGTCCTTTCCATCCCTAACTATTCCATGATTCTATGATATCAGCTTTGGAAAGCGAGTCACATGGTTTGCTCCGAGTTGCATGGAAACAGAGGATAGGACCAGGCAGCAGAGCCCTGGCATCCCAGCTGCTGAATCTCAGCCATAACCACAAAACTCCTTCCTTCCTCCCACAGCTGCTCTTGTGCAGCTTCACCAGGGGAGGGAAAAAAGCAGTCAGTGCTTTCTAACTGGAAAATGAACTCATTGGCAAAAGTGATTTTGTTTCTGAACATTTAAACTACAAAGACTCAAGGGAGGGAAGGGGGTAAATCTCTAAAAACAGATAATCTACAGCATTCTGCTAACTGGGATATACCATAAGCTTTATAAGTGAACCGTTTTTCAGCTAGAATATGTATTCATCCTTACAAAATGTCTGGAGTAAGTACCACAATAAATGGTTGCAGCTCCTTTGAAGTCCACCAAGCTTCTGCAAGCTGGGCAGGCTGAGGACCGGCTCTGGAAAACTTTCTCTTCATTTGAATATTAAGAGGGCTAATAGAACCAAGAGGACATGGTAAGTCCTGGAGGTTTTTCTTTAGCTACCAAGGGACAATTTGGATGTGAGCGCGGTTTTAAATGGCTCTCACCACTCTAGTCCGCAGCGGTGCTTACAGAACCAGTTGCAAAGAGCATTTCCTGCTGCTTTGCAGATTAATTACCCAATGTTTGGATGAAGGGCTGTGTCAGTGTTAGGTGTTATTACTTCCAGAAGCACAACCCTGCAGCAAATGCAAGCAGCCACTTTGAGAGGGCCATCGCTGCTTCTGCAATACCTCCATGTTCTCAAAGCTGCCCTCTGCTCCATAGGGCTGGAGATACTGGCCCACTTTGGGAAGCATGAACATGGGCACCAAACACCATTTGGTGGTACAGCATTTCATGCACATCACCAGACTGAATAGGAGCCCTCAAGGGACAAATCCTGATGGCTAGCATTCACCGAATCATGTCTTACTATTCTTGTTACCCAGCTTAGCTGCCTGAAGTGCTTTTGTTCCTGCACCTTCAATTTCCTGTGTAATTGGACTCTCTATAATGATCCCTATGGAATTTACACAGCCATGGTGTTTAGTGACACTAAAACATTAAGGTGATGGCTGTCTTATCTTCATAGATGAATGTACAGATTCTGTCATGATGGTGGCTCACTGCAGAGTATCTTCAGAGCCTGGCCATAGAAAGGAGGATTTTAGGGTCAAGAATACCTGTTGCTCACATCCCCCAGCACTGACTAATGACAGCCACAACACAGAGTAATTTATGCATTTTCCCACAGTCCTTGGGACAATGTTGTCTTGTCAGGACAAGTCCATATGTGTGCCTTTACAGTAGAAAGTCATAAAAAGCCTTTTCCTCTCCCTGTCTGTTTTACTCAGAAGCCAGCCATCATCACATCCTACACTCAAGAGGTATGATCTGTGGCCAGCTTGCATGTTCTGCTTTCTCCAGCTACCTGTTTGCACTATCATGACAAGACCCTGGGAAGGTACAGATCCACTTCTCCCTTGCCAGGGCATTATGTAAAAGAATATCCTTGGCAGTTTTCCCTCCCTGTGCATGCTATAATCCACAAATTCATCATCACTTCCAGTACCGAGCAGATCAGAATCAGTCTTTGTTTTCTCACCACTTTTATAGCAGAAATCTGGGAGAAAAGAGGAAGCAGTTCTGAGACCTGAGGGTCCCCTTTATGTTTCTATAGGAATTTCCTATAAAATAGGGTGTGCATTTTCCAAGGAAATGAGTTATTCACTCAACACTTGCTCTGAGAAAGTCCTATGGGAAGAGAGATGGGAAGGGAACACTCATAGAAAATACATCCATCCACAGGACACTTGCATTAATGCAAGGTCACAGCCTGCTGCTGCAAAACACATGGAAAAAATTTCACATCACTTTTATACTCCTCACTGAATTATTATGTTCCTAAAAGGAACATTACAGGGGAAAGGAAGCCAGACTTCCCAGAGGTGCACTGCAAAGGGACAACAGGCAACTTGATCTAACCTTGAAGCTGGCCCTGCTTTGAGAGACCTCCAGAGGTCTCTGCCAACCTCAGTTACTCTATGGGTACATAAAAATGAAATGTATGCTATGTAGAATGTCTATTAAGAGGTAAAATGATTTTTAAAGACACCTGGGCTTTTTCAGTACCTACCTTCTATTTAAAGTCATCAATATCTCCCTGAAAATCTCCCTGAAGTTGTCTCTATTTAGCTCAAAATTTACCTGGTTTTCTTCAGAAGTTATAATGAATCAGCTCTCTCTTCATAAGAGCATACACTTATTAGAAATACCCTGCTGTGTCAGACCCATCATCCGTCTATTCCACCAGGGATGGTAGGAGATCCTATTCACTATCTGTGGTTTATTTCCCTCACACTCCCTCAGCATCAGCACTCACTGCAATATGGATGCTCATGTTCCCTCTGACTGCTGTTAATGGCCTGATGCATCTCCCAGAGCAACAATGCCCAAAGTGCAGTACACTCTATTACTTCTTTTATGTGTTTTTAAGGGGTGCTCAACTGGTTTCAGTGTTAGGTAGTTCCAGTATTATGTGATGTGGTCTGTAACCATTCTGCAGTCACGCTGCCTACCACCGCCCTGAGGCTATACATCCCAATAATATCCCCCCCTGCAGCTTCTCTTCAGCCAGAAAAGGCCCAGCCTTTCTGGTGCTTCCTCATAAGGCAGCTTCTTCAATCCCTAGGTTATTTGGGCTGCCTTCGTCACTACCTACCCTCAGTCCTTGATGTCCTTGAGCAGGATCACAGACAAGACTCAGAGCATGGGAGCACCAGGACTGTAACAGCAAAATGACCCTTTGTCGTAACTTCAATATCCTTCCTCATCAGCTCCAGCATTTTATTGATGTTTTGTTTCCACTTAAGTCAACGATTTAAGAGAACTGTCAATGGTGGCTCCAAGACCTCTTTCCTCAGCTGTAACATCATCTTCATTTGTTTTATACCAAAAATCCATACAGATGTAAGTGCAAGAGGGCTCTGAGTGGGTGCTGTAAAAGCAGGAGTACCTAAAAATATTTAACTCATTTTTAAATAATGAGCTGATAAGCTAAATAATTAAAAAGAGCTACCTTAGGACTACAATACAAATAAAGCTTACCTGCACATTCTTAACTCTGTGCAATGTCGGTAAGTGAGATGGCTTGGTCACTGCTGCATATTGTCTCCCCAGCAATGCATTTGTTCCATTACTGGAGTTTTGCGTTTCTTTGCAGACCTGCATTTCATTTCATGGATAGTTTGCTTGGAAATTTTCTCAGGTTTTGCTTCCTTACATTCTTTCGAATAAATTATCACTTGTAAAGACGCCTGCAGTCACACATTAGTGTCGTAGAATCATAGAGTAGTTAGGGTTGGAAACGACCTTAAGATCAACTGGTTCCAACCCCCCTGCCATGGGCAGGGCTTGTTATAGCTACATGCATGCATTTTATAGCTATACAATGCACTTTAGAGCTACATACATGCACTTTATCTGGACAGGAGCAATATTCCTGCCACACTTTCCCTCTTTGAATGTCCACCACATAAACGTGACAGCCCTATGTCTCCTACGTTTCCATAGATTGAATGTTTGTTGAGAGTCATACTTAAAGGAGATCTAACATACCCTTGAGGTGCATAGATCCACTTCTGGACTGAATCAAAGAAGCATGGACTTCTGGGTGAAAAATTGAAGAACAATAATCATAGACTCCAAAACCAACATCAGAAATGCAGTCTGCCTTCAACAGGAATACATCTATAAGAGAAATGTAAACAAAGAATCAGACAATTGACTATTATGGCAATGAACACAATGAGGAAAAAACAGTAGGGAAAAGTTTACTGAGCAGTAGCTGAAACTGAACTAAAGATTCACTGTTTTGTTTTCCCAGCATCATTGAGCCACACCATCCAGCTGCTTGTGCAGGAGGTGCTAACTGTCAGTGTTCAGGAGCTGCTGAGTTCTGAGCTCTAGATTGCGCAGTCTGAAATGTCCAGTGACTTTTATTTTGTCATGGCCCACAATTATGAAACATTTTCCTCTAAAGAGCTTTCATTAGCTTTTCACATTGCTGTCTCTGTCATTGCCATGAAACGGGAACATACACAACCTAAGGCTAAATGCTGCTGTGCTCTGGACAATGGATAAGTTTCTGAGGATAAATCTCCCTCCAAGTCCTGAACACAACTAAAATCTGCTTATACTGACTTCTCAACTTGCAGAAGGAAAAGAAGATGGGTGAAAGGCAGAGTCATCCACCCTGGGATTCAAGCAGCACCTCCCAAGGCAGTCCTGGTACAGCAAACCTGATGTCTGTGGCTGTCACACCATGATGAAGACACAGGAAACAATAAGAATAGCAAAAACTCCATGGATTTCAGCATCAATGAGAACAGCCAGGTCTTTTATAACCCAATTATGTTCTGCCTCTGAGAAAGTCCAGGTAATTTTTTGCACTGACAGCATGCTGGTCTGGAAACAGCATTTCCCTGGTGCTGCAGTGCAGGAGCATTCAAAGCAAAGACCTGTCCAGGGGGACACTGGGGGTCTCTTAAGCCACAATCCCACTCACAGTAAAGCTCTTTGATGTTGCCCTGGTAGGGAATGAATCTGTGATTATGACAGCAATTTCACACACCCAAATTCCCCAAGGGACCGGAATGGAGGAGTCACAAGTGATTGCTCCTAATTATGTCCCCTCTGTGACAAGTCTAAGAAGGATCACAGATAACACAGCGGCATTTAAACCCCAGATGAGGACTCACTTGGTTTTGGCAGAGTGTGAATTCCCAGCCTGGGGACTCGCCTGTCCCTTACTTGAGCAAAACACTGAATCCATGTCTTTGCCCAGATGAGGGGAATCTCCCTCCAAAACTCCATTTCCTAAAGACCTTGTCCTCACTAAATAAGACATTTCTCTTTTTCATCCACTGAATGGCTTTCACAGACACAGACAGAATGCAAAGGCTGATTCTGCTGGAGAAGGCAAGGAGAGCCAGAGGAGTTAGAACCCTGCCAGCTGCACTGAGGCTGCCTGGAAGCAATTAGCTTCTGCCTGAGCTAGTACTCTCCTTTGCCTTTGAAATCACTGTGGCCAGGCCTGCCTGTGCTACCCTTATAGTAACTGGCATTATAAAAGAGATGTTAATAACCAGATTAGCATATTGACATCCTAAACGCAGATCCATGCACCCCTTCGCAAGCTGTGAAGTGATTCAGTCACAACCACTGTACCAGCAAGAAAAGGAAATATTTGGTTCTTTTATGATGTTAGGATCAAGACCTGGAGTGGCTGCGGTGGGCGCTGCTGCTGCCATGAGCCAGTGATTGAAACAAGATGATGTTTATCCACAGCCAGCACTGAAACAAGCTGTTTAAAAGACAAGTTTGTTTACAGCACAGTAGTACCTACACTTCCCCTAAACGTACTCCCTCTTCCAGGACGCATCTGCTCTGAGATGTGCAGAGCTGCTTTAAAGCAGCTCAACATCACAGCTACACTCATTGGTGAAGACAAGCAGCCTGCTTGGCCCTAACACCCTTCCTTTCCTCCTAACATTGAGCAGGAGAGAGAATGACTGTGGTTTCCTACTCAGAGGTGATATGTTACGGGCATATTTGGTTTTTTCTCTCTCCCAGCAAATTCCAGATGTCAGAGGTTGCCAATGGATGGAGATGTCCAACAATAGCAGGACACGGAAGAAGTCACACATCCACCCTTGGTTTTGGGAGAGACATTATTTGTGGAGCTCCAGGATGCCTTAGAGATGTCATACCAACAGTGTCAAGGCATAAGCAGAGAAACCTTTAGGAAACACTGTGTTACTTTAAGATCAAGGCACAGTCAGTGATGCTACTGCAGTCTACACCTGGTGGAGATCTGACACTAACTACATCAGTGATGTTTCCTGGCTCTGCTGTTGGTTTGAACTTTGATCAGCTCAGCTTCACACACCTTTCTGTGCCTCCCTTGTTTGTAATATACTCTGTATATTGCTCAGTTTGTGGTGTTCTTACCTTTGCAAGGAGAACAGAACAGCAACCCTCTCCAGAAGTGCAACTCCATCTTCCACCTTCAGCTTGTTCTCTGTATTTCAGTCACATCAGCTTCCAGTAGTATGACATGAGAACAGCCATCATAAGGGAGATCAGCCTTGTTTGTCTTTGCTGTTAAAAACATCTCTTGATCCTTGGGCTGGTTATTGCTGTAGTAGAGTTAACAGTATAACAAAAAGCCTGTACTCCATCTCCTTCAAGCTCATCCTGCTCTCATGAGGAAAACCCTTTGTGTCTTCTATTAAACAACAGTCTGTGCCTTGCCATTCATGGGCATGCAAAAACAAGTGATGTTTTGCATAAGCCCATATCATACTCAGCTGCAGACACTGTTCTAGCTCATTTGGAAAAAAACATACACCACATCTGGCAAGACTGGTATTCCTTTTATTGAAAACAATGAGCATCATTTTGGTCTGACTCCTGTTTTGCTAAAGCCGTGCAGATGTTAAATATAATGCATGTGGTTATTAAACAGTGCTTACTCTGTGCTCATGTGAGCACATGCATGTGGGGAACTGGGAACTCTTCCTCCCTTAGAAGGCAAAAGGGAAGCATTTGAGCTTGGAACAACACAAGAAGTTGGATAATCAGATGAATTTATGAGCAAGAAGGAAGTTCTCTCTGCCATGTTATGAAGCGCGGCCAGATAGCCTTGGGCAGACTTGTCACACACCCAGAGGGGAAAACAATCCATCACTCTTTGCCTAAGCCATACTTTCATCTGGCAAAACAACTTTCACCAAATAAAATAACTGCTGATGCTGTTGTGCATTACCAGACCACAGGAAGGTAGTACTCAGAAGCCATGTGTGACATCAGGTGGTGCATGAGATAAGCAAAATGCTGGTAGGAAATACACCACATGTGCTTTAAAAGTCTTACAGACCCACTTCAGCATTTCCTGGCAGCCGAGAACTCCAAAATAAACCATGCTGAACATGAGGAAAAATCCTCCAAGGTTAAGCAATACTCTGTGTCCATTGCAAACACATTCAACTTCTGCCAACAACCTCACCAAGCTACTGCAGTGCATCTTCCCTTAAGAAAAGTAGGACTTGGGTTACCTCTACCCCAGGACTGCTTTACTGGTTAAGTCCTCTTAAACTGGCACCTATGCTAGCAAAGTTATATTACATTGATGGAATAAAACCACTCACTTGAGGAAAACAGCCTTTACCTTTCAAAGATCAGATTTTTCAGACAAGAGCATCTGTAACAGGGACCAGCAGAGCAGTGCTGTTATGGACAAACCTCTGCATACAGCCTAGACATGACTAAGTGAACAGAAGGGCAGAAGCTCTACCATAGAGATAGAGCTTACTTGAGATGTGATTTAGCTGGGGTAAAACCCTAGGAAAACTATTATATTACCCTCAGGCCAACATGATTGAAAGAATAATCATGTCAATGCTGTGTTCTCTGAAGTCCCACTGAAACATGAACACAAATCCCTATCCACCCAGCAGTAGAGGTGCAGGCTGCCTCTTCTGCTCTCCTTTTTGTGAGTCAATATTTAATTTCTTTACTTAGAATGAAGCCCAGGAAAGCACAGGGTCAAAGCCTATCATGTAGATGGGACCTGCTGTCTTCATTGCTCTGCAGTTCCCCATTCTGGGGCATCATCAGAAAATGCCAAATTGTAGACCTGGGCTTCAGAATCAAAGCACTTTTAAAGAACCCAGTTCCTGGCCCAAGTAGCTGAAAGAGAAAGAAAATAATCACATTTCACGTGTGAACCTCTTTCAATGGGCTGTACCCTGTATTCAGAAGGGATATTTCCTCCTCTAATCTCACTGCAATCAAACCTTAAGTTACATTGGACACCTTAATCATGAAATCTAATGTAAATGCCAATTCTTTCTGTGTGGTCTAACTGAACAGAAACCTCACAGTAGTTATTATTAGCATGAGCATATTCCATGGCATCCAATTGATTCTCATCGCATTGGCACATCCAGAAATCTTCGTCTCCCCCAGATCTCTGAGATGTTGCCATGAGCCTTCAGTAAAAAATACTGCACTCAACAGAAGAGGAAAGCAAAATATTTAGGGCAGCTCAGAATAAATCAAACTGAAGTAAGGCTTTGCTTGGCAGCCAGTTTGGGTTTTTATTTAAATCTAATTCTGGGGAGGAAAAGAGCAGAACCCCTGATGTTTAAGGTTTTGCTCAGTCTGTGATGTGCGATTTAGGTAAGCTCAGTCCCGCAGGTGTTTTGATGGAGAAACTAGGTCGAGTTTCTCTGAGACATGGGCTTTAGATCTTATTTAGCATTGTAGGAGGCTGTGGTACTTCCAGGCACTGCAGTGAGGACAGTGAGGCAGAGCTGACCTCATGTGGGTACCACAGCAGACAGTGCTAGAGAATGGGGGAAAGGTCTTCAGGTCTTTGATTTGCATCTCTTGCCTCCCCATCCCTTGGAAATCAGCTGCTGAGAACTGAGGTAAGATGCTTTCCCAAAAGAGCTAATTTGCATCTAGCAGAGAGTAATAGAAAATGCAGGAGGCTTTCACTAGTTCTCTGTCTGGGTTTCACATGTCTCCTGCTTGATCCAAAAATCAAGTGCAGCATGTAAAGCACCACAGAGCCCAGAGAGATAAAAACCAGCTTCTTCAAAATGAGTCTGGGTACTTCAGACAGGACACAGACCAGAGAGGCTGCTTTCTCCATCAGAGGCATCTGCGCCTCCTCTCACTGATAACAGGCCATAATGAGATCACCTGGGACCTCAGCCCATCCTGCACACCCACAGGGCAGCACTGAGAAACCACCCCTGCCATGTTCAGCCCAACCAGAAACCATCCTGCTTCACCTCCTATGAGAAGCTGGGTCATGATGAGAGCAGGATTGGTCCTGGTGGTGTTTTCATCAGGCTGCACACTCTGACCATGGCCAAAAAGAAAACACATTGAGTCCTGTGGATGTGAAGCAACCCAGCTTCCTTGTCTCTCCTGATGTCCTCCCTTCACACGTATCTGCTTCCTTTCAAAGAAGAGCTGGTTGAGCACTGACCTCTAGGTTCCACTGGAGTGGAGGCAGAAGGACAACAGAAGGACAGCAGAAGGCACCAGTGCTGCTCTGCAGTTTCAAAGCAACCACCCTCTTCTGCTTTTCTCAGCTGCAGGTGACATTAGACTACAGCATCCCAGCTACCTGACCAGACCATGCAGGAGTGGCATGCAGCTTTGTGGCACTCATGTCAAGTGTGGCCACAACATCAATTCCCCAGGGAACATGAGCTAGTTTCCTGAAGTGCTGGACCATGACAACTGAAAGATGGAAGAGCAAACTGACTGCCAGTCACACTGAAGACCCTTCATATTAGATCATCACCACTACCCCAGTGGTTTGCTGTTTCCAGTCCGTTTCAGCTCTTGCTTCAGCAGCCTCTGCGTTCGCAACTCACTGACTCAGCTCTCCTGGTGATAAAAGGTTTCCAGACAAAAGCCCCTTTTTGACTCAGCCTGTAAGCATGGCCCTTCCCCATGCATGTGGCACTGACTCACCTTCATCACAGATCTCCTTCCCAGAATAAGAAGGAGGAAAAAAAAGAAAAAAGGAAGTGCAAGAAGAAGAAAAGCTCAGAAACACATCAGGAGAATAAGCAAGCACCAAAGGCATAAAAACAACAGCTACAGACAGCTCTACAAATCTTCATTACAATATCGTCACATGAGGTTACAGTGACGAAGCCTTGGAATTACAGACAACAGCATGAAGCAGGGTGAGTTAATGTTTGCAGCAGGACAATGAATCTCAGCATCCAGGGAAGTGCTATTAGTGAGATACATGTCAGGCTACATTCACACTGCAAACATCTTAGTGACCTGCAAAAAGCATCCAAGAGAGAGGGTAAATGAGCTTCCGAGCTTTGTGTCACTGCAGCTTACATCCTGCTAGTAGCTAAGACAAGCTCAGCTGAATAATGCTGCCAAGCCCCATCTGAGTGCCTGCAGCCCTCAGGTGAGCAGCAGTCATGAAGAGCCACATCTCACCAGCACTGTTTCTGGCAGTAACTTGACATTTGGCCCCTGGTTTAGCCAGGCATTTATCTGGAAAGGAAGGGGGGGATGCATCCAAAGAGATGAAGGTAACTGAAACAGAGAGAAGTGAATCTCAGCCTATCACTCAGTCTCTGTTAGCAATGAAATGAGAGGAACCGGCACTTGAAAGCAATAATTCATCCCCCCAGCAGGAGGCAGCAGATCTAGGGGAGCTTGGAGGGACAATGTGTCCCCATTGGTGATGCATTGAGGCCACCTGGCAAGCTCAGGTGCAGATGTTGAACAGGAGGGGATGATTCAGGTTAGATCTAAGGAACAAGTTCTTTACTGTGAGGGTGCTGAGGCACTGAACAGGCTGCCTGAAGAAGTTGTGAGTGCTCCATCCCTGGTAGTGTTCAAGGCCAGGTTAGTCAGAGCCTTGGGTGGCATGGTTTAGTGGGAGGTGTCCCTGCCCATGGCAGGGACATTGGAATTGGATGCTCTTGAGGTCCTTTCCAACCCAAACCAGTCTATGATTCTATGACTTCCATTCCCACATGCTGACATATGCTGCAATACAGCCGGGCCATAAGACCACTGACCCCCAGATCCAGGCCTGGGGATTCCCTAAATGAAGCAATCACCAGACTTCCATTTAAAGCAAAGTCACCAAATTGTTTAGGGAACTTAAATATGCTGCCAGACTGGGTCTGGTTTCATAATTTCCTGATTCTTCTGACACCTGAAGCTTTTTCATCAGTTTATTTCTTGAAGAAGTGGGGATTCCTCCCCTTTGCTGGGCCTGGCATGGGAAACCCATGAAATCTGACATGAAAACAACTGGGATGAAAGCAACACCAGTGGAAAGACATGAAGGGGAAAGAGAAAACTGATCAGAAAATCAACAGAACAAAACTAGCTCAGTAGCCCTGAGCATTTTACACTTGTGTTTGCAAAGACACATTCCCTGGTCAGCTCTGGAGTGCTGAATACATGGAAAGGCCCCTTTTTATCCCATACGAGGACTAAGTACAAATAAATGCCAGCTGTCCTTTATGTGGCCTCCTTACTCTCACTCTGAGGAGTCTGTACTGAGCAAACTTGCCTGGACTGCTCTCCTGCTGTGATCCTTCGGGAACACCAGCAAGGGGGAAGAGAAGACTTCTGGTACCATTACAAAGGTGGAATTTGTGTTGCATTTATGTCCATGAGGAAAACTGCTCACCAGACACCACCCCAGCTCCCCGAAAGAGGCAACAGCTTTTCCTCTAACACTGCTGCTGTGTGGTTTGAGCCGAAATCCCAAAGCATCCTCCTCCTCCAACAGCTGAGCAGAGGAACCACAGGCCAGGCACTTCCCTTGTGCTTCAGTTTCCCTCTTAGCAGAGGGGATAATAAAATTACCCAGCACTTGGGAATGCTGTAGCTTTAATTCATTAATATCTATAAGGAGCTTAGACATCCTCAGCCATAAGGGGCTCTGGAAATGCCAGCAGAAACGCTTTGCATCTTGTTGCTGTGCTCTGACTGTCAAAATTCCCCCACTGAACCCACTGGTTCCAGCAATCCAAGTTGTGGATTTTCTGACTTGGCAAATCCGAATCAGTTCCTCGCAGTGACGCGTGGGGTAAAAGTGTGCTCTTTGTCAAGGAAAGGAAGCGGGGAGCAGCACTAGGCTATCTGTATGCTGCGTGAGTCAGCCCCAGCTCCTGCACCTGCTGTGGCTCACAAGTCTGAATGCACTGACTGCACACGGAGATGCTGGTTTTGCAAACAGATGGATTCTGTAAATCCCGTTAACTTTTCTGTGTGTAAGAGCTTCCCAGCAGACAAGGATCATGTCCACGTGAGTACCAGATCCACTTACCCTTATAGATTTTAGAAGAGTAGCTTCGTTTTACTCAGGCTGGAGATATAAATAGAGTCACTGTAAAGTGGGCACCTGGTTGTGTTTGTGAGAATGGTGACTTTCAGGAAATTACGTTTTAAATGAGCTGCTCTAAGCCATAATAAGAGGAGAGATGTGTGCCTCTGAAGACACATCTGCTCTGGAGAAACCACAGTCCAGCAGAACAACCAGCTTGGCGATAGCATGGGGGTTGCATGTGCAAACTGCTTGTTGTCCTCGCTCTCACTCAATCACAGGGGTTGATTCCAAAAAACTTACTGGAATGTTTTGTTCTCGTAAGGTTTAAGCAGCTTAAGCAGGGAAAATTGCATAACCTGTTTGCTATGTAAGCTTTGGTCTTTGACATGTACTGAACTCCTTTTGCTTTGTGCATATTCACAAAGTCTGAATGGACTGGGCCAGGGAAGTAAACAAGGAAGCTGAGCCTGATAAGAGGGGAAAAAAGGTCCTATAAAATGCTACTTTGAATACAGGAGAAAAGGGGGCAGGCAGCAGAAGCACAGGCTGTGTGCCAGCAGTTCCCACGTTAAATTCCTGAAATCCTCACATTCATCTAGGCAGGGACGCTGCCATGGGGCAGGGCATGCACCCACCACACATCTGTGTGTGCCGTCACTCACCAAATGCACTGCCTATCCCAAACTGACCCAAAATACATGGGAAAAGAAGGCAAAAAAAAGGAGAATGGGGGAGGTTGGTGGATTCAGCAATCACAGCAGAATGCTTTTTGTCATCCCTGGAAGTGGCTTCCTTTGGCTACACAGCCAGGCTTCATCAGTGGGTTTGAGCTTGCCCATGGTTTGGGAGGAAGAGGTGAGAACTGTATATTGGTGAACGAACCCTCGTATTGGTGGGTACTGAGGTGCTCAGGCAAGGAGGTGGCAATCTGGCCCTGACCCCACCTCCTGAGTGCAAAGGAGGTCATTGGCAGAATTGCATTAGAAGTTGGTGTCCAACAGGCTGAACCCAGCTCTGTTTAGAGAGGTGTTGTAGCCCTGTACTTCCCCACATTGCTGTGATCATCAGTTATTGAACACTAGAAACCTGATGAATCCTATCAAATCCTAGCTGTTATCGGAATTTATTATGTGGGCAACTAACAGAGACAATCCCATTACTGCTGATGGGATTTATCTGAGTAAATCTCACATGTGTTATTCTCCTAGAAAACAAGCAATCAACTTTTCTGGCATGGCCTAAGTTTCCAAAGATAAATGTATTCTCTCATTTATTACTAACTACACAGCTTGTGGCCATGTGGTGTGAGTATAAACAAGCTGAAGAAATGCCTAGTATGGGAAGGAATAAAATGTTAATGTAAAAGACGGATTTGGCGATCTCTTTGCAGACAGTGAGATGGATATTTCATTGCCAGGTCTGACTATGAAGAACAGTAATTGTGTGATTTGCACTTAGTGACTGGAGTTTGTTTCTTTTCCTTCCCAATCATTAAAGCCATGTTTATCTGCTAAGAACATGCTGATAATTTCTCAATATAAAGGCAAGCGAATCAGAAACCACAGCAGCCTACTCAGGATCTGAGTAGGTTTCTTATTATTTCCCTGCACTGACATGCAGTAAAAGCTCACCAGATAAAGATGTCTCCAGCAGGGTAGAGCGAAGGACAAAGAACATGGAGATGGGGCAGCACCTGAGCTGTTGCCCCTCTGAAATACCAAATCACATGATTACATCCATGAATCCATCCAGAGGAAGATGACTGGGGTAATGCTGCCGTTAAAGCTGGGGGCAGTGTCATATGGAGCTACTGAGCAGACAGAGCAGCCTCACTTGCTGTTTACACCCCTGAGTACAAACATTAACCACATGAGACTGCCACAGCAAATCCCTACCTATGCATGACCCAAAACACTCCTCTAGTCCATTCTTCACCACAAAAGACTTGCTTTGCAAGGTGGTTTCCTGCTTTCCTCCCCCACTCCTGGCAGCGTTTCAGAGCATTTGCAGAGCAAAGCTGCACTTGATGCAAAGGGACCAGTCTCTCTGCACACTGGGTACTGCTACAGATAGCATTTTGCTTCTGATTACATATGTAGCATCTCCCAGTTCTGGGAGATGTGACCTCGCGCCACCACTCATGCTGCTACAAGTGGTGCTCAAAGTGGGGCTGTTGAGTACCGTGGCTGGGATTTTCAAAGGGGGTTAGGTGCCTATCTATCTCCTGAAGTTTTTCAGGAAGAAAGGATGAATAATTCCTTTGGTTATGCCCACTTGTAAAAAAAGAGACTCTTTTCACATGGTGTGTTGCAAGAACACCCTGAGGCACACTTTGAACTGACCTGTGTGAGCACATTTACATCCCTGCTCATCACTTGGCCTATGGCAAGATAGATATAGGCTTTGTGCTATAATCACTGCAGAAAATCTTGTTTTGTGAGAGGAAAATCCCAAAACAGAACAAGCTACAGTTATGGATAAATATTCATCTGGCATTTAAGAGAAATGCATAGATGCTTCTTAAGTTGTTTTCCATCTGTTAGTTATGATCCCAAGTGCTGTTACTGGAAGCATAACCCATCTGGCTAATTCATCCCTAATGCATTACGCCTCCAATGCCAAAGCAGAAAGCCTATTTCCTAACCCAGGTCTGTATTGCCAGGCAAACTGTCTGAGTGATGGACTTGATTATGAAGAGGAACAGAGCCAGTGCTTTGACTCCCTAGGCAGATGATGACCACAGCAAGTTGGAGGGTGGCATGATCAAAGGAAGCAGTGCCTGTTCCTGGTCTGCCTCCTTGCTAAGGGATGCTCCTGTTACTGTGCATGGGGAGATGAAACAGACTTATAACATACTGGTTATAAGCAGTGTTGTCATACAGCCTAGATGCTAAAAATGATGCTTGGGTCAGAAGAAAATCTGTATTGGTAAATAAAACAAATCATGACATTCTGCATGTTTTTAAGGTCAAGTAAAGCCATGCAGCTCACATCCATTGAGCTCTTCAAACCATAACAGCTTCACCCTTGCTAACTTTTGGCCCTTGTTATCTTCTGAGCTGTGCCACAACATCTGCAGTAGAAGATGTTTGGACAGTCCAAAACCTTCAAGGGAATGTGATAATTAATAATGATCAGAGAAGGTCTCCAGCCTGTGCCCTGGCCTGGTTTAGATCCTTAGCCTAGGTGTAGCCAAAGGGTCTGACTCAGGAGTCAAGCCCTTTGGACCAGGAGTGCAAAGCTGGCTTTTCTCAGCACTGCGGGTTGTGCTGAGCCTGTGATTCTAAACTGGGAGTTCCCAGCGGGACCTGAATTCCCCTGTAATTAGTAAGGGAGCCTGGAGACCACGCGCTGTCCCACTCACCGCCCATTTCCACTGGACAGGCAGTGGGCCCAGATGGCTGGTTTTGATATAAAACATGTTTTCCCTATTTTTGTCACTCCCTCCCTGCTGCTCATGTGTTTGCTTCACCCAGCTGTGACTCTGTCCTTACTGCAGCCTGACTGTGGCCATGACTCCAGATAACATGGAAGTACGGCCATAAACATGGGGCTTAATACACAAGCTTGATCCAACGCACCACCACAACCAGCATAGCATACCACCACAGGGCAGTAGCAATCAATAACACAAAACTGGGTACATGGTAAAGGAAATGGGTAGAAACCTCCCTAAATCCACCTCCAAAAGCAGGAAAAATAACCGACTCACATCACTTTATTTCTGGTTTTGTATTTCCGATTGATGCTACCGTAGGTGGACATGCAGAAAAATGTAGGTGTCCTGCTGAATTAAATTTGGAGACAACTGATGATGCCATGTTACATTATAAATAAGTGTGTCTAGAGCAGTTGAATTCATTCTTATAATGCTTTTTCTTTTTCCTCCCCTTAAAACGCTGGTGCCAAGTCCAATAAATTGTTAGAACTCCCACTCACTCCAGTAAATTTTGGATCAGGTCCTGTGGGATTAGCCCATATAAGCTTTACAGTGCAAAGGCTTGCACACAGCAGTAACAGATTAATGAGACCATTTCTGTGACCAAGCATTTGCCGACAGGGGTTAAGTTTGCATGGCCAAGCACTAACAGACTTAAGCTATCATCTTAATAGCCTGTGCATCCATTATATTGAAAGTGAAATGAGCACATCTGTGTGCCTAGAGATGAGGATGATTAATAAAGGGGAATAAAAAGGCAGACAACTGAGTGGGTAAAGTGAAGAAACCATATGAAGAAATTGGGACTGTCATTCAAAGAGGCGTGCTCAAACCTGGGAATTTGTGGGTCCAATGAATGGTGTGTACCCTTGCATAAACACACCACATTGACAAATGAACCCAGTGTTTGATTTCTATGGGAGCACAAGTGACAAAAAGTGAAATTCCTGCTTGCTTTTATAGGAGCTGCCCATACGTGCTGGAGACCACAGTGTGAGCAGCAGGGTCCAGATCGTACCACCTAACATGAGGAAATTGGGATTTAAGTCTAACAACTGACTGCAGGCACAGAGAGAGGGTTTAAATAAACACGCTTCAGTGCGGGGACAGGCGATATGTTTGGAAATCTGGGCAGGCTCTTTCTGCCGTCTGTGTTTTGTTTCTGAATCCAATGCTATCATAATGAATAAGCTGTTTGCTCTTTCGACTGCACACCACATGACAGCTAGTTTCCATCCAAAAGCTTTGGCCCCTGCATGTAAATTGATCCTGTAGAGTTAACTCCTTTGTTCAAGAGGTTAAGTATGTGATGTATCAATTGGGCTTTTTGTGTAAAAGCCACAGAGCAATATACTTACTGAGACATGTGGGTATTGCAGAATAATTTGCAGTAAAGGTATGTGGAGGAGCAAAGATGGATCGTACAAAAAAAAAAAAGTAGGCTCCAGTTCAAGAAAGTATCCATTTAGAACAGAGCAGAATTTAAGCATATGCTTAACTCCCACTGAAATATGGTTTCCAATCACAGGTTTCAGGTTAAGCGTGTGGTTAATGCTGGCCCCAATAGGGAGAGATTTAGACACATGCTTAAAATCTCTGAACTGGTACAGGGGTTTCGAAAAGGCCTCTGGAGTCTGGGCTGACCAGAGCAGGAATCCAGACTTGCACCCAATCTCTACCAAACGTGCCAGGGAGACCCACAAGGGGAAGATAAAGCCTGGAGAAAACAGCAGGATCATCTGGAGGCACTTCAGAAGGCTAGAAATGGAAGCTAGGCTTGATCCTAATGATAATACAGGACAATGACACCTCCCTGGGATGCAGCAACACAGCCAGGAGTTGATGACACCTGGGGCTCCACCATTCCAGTCTGGACCCTCTGCTTTCTGGCTAGGGGCAAATGAATGCTGATGGCACCAGCCCTAGATTACAAGATCCACTTGTTCTTTCGATTCATGCTTTGGACATGACCCTGGGCTATGTTCCCACTGCACACAGTGACTCTAGTGTCTGTCCCAGTCTTCCAAATGACAGTGGAGGACCAGGAGCTATTCTCAGACGTGGGAGGCCACAGAAGTCCCTTTTATAAATGGCAAAGTACCTCCATCCTATATCTTGGTTGTTGTCACTGTAAAGACATTCCAGGGATCAGAAAGGGCTTCTGTAAAAGTAGCTTTGCCACAATGGAGAAATCAGAATCAACTCCAAGGGGAAAAGGAATCTTCCTTCTTTGCATTGTCTTCTTCAGTGAAATCAACGTTGCCTAGGTAGAATGACGTCTCCTCTGACATCTTAATCCCTGCCGCCTACCCTGCTGGCAGTGGGATCATATGCATCTTTGGCAACAGACAACTGGCATTTCAAAACATGTTAAATTCTTGCCTTCTGCTGCAGTGCATCTGGACACAGAACACACTGGCAGCCTCACTCCACGTTATCATTCATTAGAAACTCTTGAAGGAGCATATTTGTCTTATCCCTTCAGCTTTTTGTTATTTCTCTCTGGTAGCAAGAACCAGCAGCAGCCAGCGAGGTACTTTCCAAAGAAAATAGAGGCACAGCCTCTGCCTTGCAGAGCCATCAATCCCTTGTAGATCCTTTGCAGTGTTGTGAAATAAGAGAATCAGATCTCTAACCCCACCGGTGTGAAAATGTAAAGGTACCTTTAATATTTCTCTTTTGTGTGTGTCTCTATGTGTGAGTGTGTTTAACCTTTGTCTCTTTAATAAGGAGTTTTATTTTTTTCCATTGTAAACATGTAGACTGGGAAAAGCAGTTTTCTTCTTGATTTCCTTGCCTTAATCCAATTCCTGCTCTAAGGTGGAGCATGGCATTGGCCGTGCTATTAAACACCTAATGTGCTCTCCCTCCTCGGCAACCGTGGATTAAGCAATTCCTATGGATGCACGAGCAAAGCCTGGAACAGCATCAGCTCAAAGGACTTGCACGGATTGCAGGAGCACGGTAAAGCTCTCTTCTGATCTAAACTGGCGGAGCTCCTCTGCCTTCTTCATTGCTCTGCCAGCTCGCACCAGGTGGGGATCTGGCCCTCAGCCTTTATAGTTATCATATGCACTCAGAGATGAAAAATACATTTACCACGAAGCTGAGAGATGCTGCAGGAGCTGCCAAAAGGGGAGGTGTTCACTCAGCTCAAAGCGGCATCACCTCGATGGCACCGGGCACTGGCGCTCTCACTGATGCTAAGCGAAGGTAACAGAGAGAGACCAGACAGCTCTTTGGAGTCCCTCCCTGCCCTGTTTTTAATGTGATGTCTGTTATTTAACAAGAGATCAAACCTTTCCCATCGGTACAAATTATACCAGGCAAGGCCAGACGATGTCTTGCAGCAGCAGAGGGCTCAGTACAGCTGAGTTTGGGCAGGATCTTGAGGACAATGCTGGGCTTCAGGGGATTGGATCTGTGGAGGGGGTGACCAGGAGGTCCCAGTGGAGCAAGGCTGCACATGGTGAAGGTGGTGGGCAAACTCCCAGAGCAGACAGGCTTCCCTGTGCATTTCTCTGCCTGGTTTGGGAGGTTTGGTATGGATCAGGGGAGGATTTGCCAGGCTGCAGTGCCAAACCAGTGTCTGTCCACAGAAACCCTTTTATTTTTTAATGTGAGATCTCTTGCTGGCATCTCTCTCTCTCCAAACCTGCCCAGTCACTGGAAAAGGAAGATTTATTCCTTTATGGATGAAGGTGCAAGGGGATGGCTGAGATTTCTTTTGTCTGACTTTAAAGAGATACCCCTTGTCTTTCATCTGCTTCCAGCTCATCCTCCTAGCTGGAAGGCTCACTGCCAGGGCTGGGGAGGGAGGGGGAAGCCAACAATGGCTTCCTTGGTGTGAGAGCATCAGTAGTAACACAAGGCCCCCTCAGATGCACACGTGCCTCTCTGTTGACTGCTGTGGGAGTTGCCTGCATATTTTAGGAGACAATTAGGCCGATATAAGTCTGCGCTGCCTATTCACTCTTCATCTCCAGCCCTGGGGAGCAGGAGAAATGATTTATTAGGGAGATAGACTTAACGTCTTCTGGCTTTGGTCAGCTGTGATGTGAAAATAAGCTCATTGAAGGTAATTAGCATCAAACCCCAAGCAAACCCTGGTTTGATTGCAGACAGCTCCTGCACTGGAAGAATAGCATTGCAAGGAAAACAGAAGGGGAGAAGAATGGAAGCAAAGGGGAAAGGGCAAGGACACAGCACAGAGCACCCTGATGTGGCTCAGACACCCACCAGCATCTTCAGTGAGGGCTGGTGCAAATGGGCCGGTCACACCACCCCGTTGCTCTGCTTGTGCGACTGCCCTCACACTCACTGCACACAGAACTTGTGAACAGGCTGAACAGAAACCCAAATCAAAGCTGCCCCACAAACATTATGCATTGCTTCTTATACAGGGAAACAGACAATTCCAAACACTGGGAAAATTTGGATCTGGAATCTGCTCCTACATTAGAGCATTGTTAAAATTAAATGAGTTAAATATCCATATGCCTCACCATAAGTTACCAAATCAGATAACACGTTACAGTCACTTAAACCAACACTATTACTGTAAGCAGTGCTGTACAGTTTGTGGTACAGTATGCACTGCTGTATACTGTGGTAAGAGAAACTCATTAAGAGTCTGTGCTAAAGCAGGTGATCCCACTCAGTTCTGATAAGGTTTCCACTTGAACGAGAGGCTTCCATTTCTGAGGATTCAACAAAACTTGGGTTCCTGTTCCTAAAAGGAACTGGTGTATGTCATCATCTGTCCAATTTATTCTGAGATATTTTTCGCCTCAGGTCTGCCTGCATTGCTATGAGTCATTTCCCCGGAATTATGTGAGGATATTTAGAATGTGCTTGGCATATTTAACAACCTGAGCTAATTGCAAGTTTTGGGTTCCTTTAGCATAGTCTACTGAAAAGATTTTGAAGATTAACTGTTTTATTAGATAGCAAGGATCAAATCTTCAGCTGTACAAACTGAGCGGTCTCATTGCTAATTCCCAGATAGGATCCTTATCTCACTCCTGCATACATCTTCAGCCTTGAGCTACACTTGCTTTTTCTGTATCTTGGGAGAGATCCAGTGGGAGAAGTAACATGTTCTGTATCCTAGTAGAGGGGGAGACACTGTCATGGCACCTGCCCTAGGGCCCACAGAAGGCAGTAAAAAGCTGCACTTTGGTTTTGGGATCAGGCCTAAGCCTGGCACAGCAAAGCACTGCATAAACAAGTAATTAACTTCAACCATGTGCCTGATTTTCGGTGACTTCAACAAGACTCAAAAATGAGATATTCCAGAGACTGATTTGAGGACATGGTAAGCGTGTTGCCTATTCAGGGCCTGGCTGCAGCTGTTTCATGTGCAGAACCTGGACCAGGGGTTGCACTGAATGATGCTGCTCCATATCACCGCCTTTCCAGGGCAGATGCTCTCACTGCAACTCAGTCCATCACATGCTACAGTTAAACTGCCACAGCCTCTGTGGAAAGCCCTCAACAACTTCATAGGAAATTCCAGCCCTGAAAATGCTTGTTTTGGGGCTTTTTAATCATTTTAACAGGAAATTGCACATAAAATGCTATAGGATAGATAGGAAATCTACTGAATTTCAGAGCCTACTTCAGATTTTTTTTCTGCTGTGCTCCATCCTTGAAGATCTTCATGCTTTCACCGATATTAAATTCTGCAGGACTTTTCCACAGAGGAAATATGTCATTTATTTTCCTTACGGTCCTGATTGAGCAAATATAGACAAAATAAAGTTTACTGTGGCACAAGGGAGACTTGAATATGAAGCTGCTTTTCAGTCGTCTGACATTGCAAATGCCTGGAGCTGTGACTGATATCTCACACCCACAGCCAAGTATGCTGCTTGGAAAATCCTGTTACATGAGTGAATGAGAAGGGTAGAATATATTAATCAAAGTTTTTCACTTTTGCAGAGTTTTGGGCTTCTTTCTTCATTTTTCCCTTTATCTGCCTCGACTTTTAAGAGGCTGACTCACAAAAAGTGTGATTTTCCTACCCAAAAGAGAAATGCATCCTCAGAATTATCACATCTGGTCCAAACTGAATCTTGATCCATGCATGTATTTCCTCCAGGACTGTTTCAGACTCAGGGCTGTGATTCAGTTTCATCTTCCTAATGAAGATGAATTGCATATGGGTTTCCTTGCAGTTTCAGAGACCTAAAAGGCTTCACAGAGACCAAGAGAGGCAGATTTTTACATGAGGAAAGACCCACTGGTGCATGTTCATCTTTATCTTAGTTCATATATGTAAGAACAGGATGATTGAATATTTGTATATGCCTTTGTCTAATTGGGAGACTAGTTATACAGGTACAAATTTATACAAAGAATGGAGAAAGGGGGCTGAAAAGAGGTAGAAGAGTGGATTATCAACTCCATCACGCACAATCTATGCTCCTGCATCCCAAAGACCTACGCTATCTCTTTCCCAGGGTTAGGCTTCATCCAGTCCCACTGCTCAGGCACATTTTCATGCACACTCATATGTTTCTTTACATTGCTAAGTTACACAAGTCCAAACACCTATGTGCTATCTGAATGTGTCCAGCTTTGAAATCAGAGCCCTGCTATCAAAGCTGGATAATGATAACCAACATAAAAATTCAAGGGAGTTTATGTCTTGAGTTAACACAGCAGAGTAGGGACCATCCATGGTTTTGGTGTGGCTGCTGCAAAATGCATGTTTTGATTCAGTGCCCTGGGAGCCTCAAGTCTGCAGCTAATATTTCTTTTCCAATTATTGCTGTGAGTGGATAAAATATATTTTAATATCCTTGTGCTAGGAGTCCTATCTAGAGAGAGAGAGAGGTATTTCCACTGCGCTTCAAGACCATTACATTTATTTGCACAATTCACTTAACTCTGGTCCATGATATCGCCAGAAGCCCTTGATGGAATTATGGTTCCATAATTATAGCTTTATAAATTACAGTCCTTAATAGCTTTAGGGCTGGATTCTCTCTTGCAATAAATCATCAGGGCTTCATTGATTTTATTGAAGTATATGGAGGTATGTCAATTTACACCAGCTGAAAATCGAGGTGAGATTCTCACCCTTTGATGTCATTGGGAGCTCTGCCATCAACTTAAAGGCAGCCAGAAATTAACCCTTGTTCCTCATTTTTCACATCCACTTTGCTAC
Organism: Agapornis roseicollis; assembly: GCA_002631895.1. Taxonomy (NCBI): domain Eukaryota; kingdom Metazoa; phylum Chordata; class Aves; order Psittaciformes; family Psittacidae; genus Agapornis; species Agapornis roseicollis. Next base: position 107,182 of record NDXB01000976.1, read on the forward strand.
TGTGAACTGCATCAATACAATAAATCATTGAAAATAATGTTATCACAAACCAAAATGATGTTGCTAATTAAAATCTGTCATTATCACTTGTGCTCTAAAAGGTTGGGCACTAAAAGGGTTTGATTCCCTACTGCTCTGCACCTGAGACTCCCTTTTTATAACCCAACACACCCTCAACTCCTGTAATACCCCAATAGCTTTTTATGGATGTTCTTAGATATGCACACATGAATATAAACTTTCAGAGTAATGTCACTGTGCACTCTCAGCTTATTTATTGTTCATACATGAGCCTCAGTGAGAGGAACAGATAAATAACTGGAAGACATCCAGCATTTCAAATGATCGGCGAATGGATGGATGAGTTCACTCAGGCTCCTCAGGCAATGTGCACAGTCTTCTGCCAAGAAACCAGACAGTAGAAGAGAAGGTTAAAATACTGAGCATGGGGGGAAGCATTGCACTGGGTGAAACAAACATTCATACATAAGTAGTGAAAGTCACTCACTGCCACGGGTCAGGTTTGACCTAGTATTGATCACTTGGGATGGATGCAACAATCGTTCACTTAAAGAATAAGTAAAATACACTGTCAAATCTTCCCCATTAAAATAGCCTACCTAGACCATAATAGTTCTGTGCGCTTAAATTTGGCTACCTGCATTTTTAGTTGTAGAAACAAAGTCACTGAAAGTTTCAGTAGAAACCAGCTATTGATTTTTATGGCAACCAAAATGTGCACATCTGTGCCTTGCCCAAAGTCAATTTTGGCAGTGTCATCAGGGACCATCAGTTCCTAAGTCCAACCAGTGAACCCTCAATCACATCTTATTCCATCTGATGTCTGTTAAAAATCAGAACAGATACTTCAGAGGAGAATTTCTAGGGGGTCTGTTAAGAACAGTAAAGCACAAGCCCAGATTTACCAACAGGTGAGGCAGTTGCGATGTATGCAAAGGAAGGCATAAAATGTTTATCCATTTAAGCCACAGTGACTGATGAAGGGTAAGCTTGAGAGTGCTTTCTTGGGTATTCCTGCATTGCAGCTTGGTTTTCCTTTCCTCTGTGCTTATGGTTACAACTGTATTATTTATCCCTCAGCTAAGATAAACATTTGAATCTGTTACAACAAATTTACTGGTTCCAGTCAGAAAAAAGCTATCTGGTGCTTCTTGATAGCTCCACCACAGAGAGATAAGGGCCAAGCTGTTTAAAACATTGAGCTTCTCATAACAAGGGAATCAAAGGCCATGAGACAGGCAGGTAATGAGGGAGCTCCAGCTCCAGGCCAGGCTGTGCTCTCATCAGGAAGCCTGGGGCAGCTGAAGCAGGGTTTTGTCTCTGACACATCAAAAGTGGCATTTGGGAAGAAAGCATTTCTTCAACTTGTGTCAGGACCACAATGAACAAAAAGCAAAGACAGAAAGTCAGGGAAAGGGTAAAGCGCGGCATCCAAACCATATCCAAGGAAAGGGTAACTGAGAAATTAAAAGCACTTGGCCAGACACTTTCAAATGGACATCTCAGCTTAGAGGATGATGTGCTGGTGCCAGCAGCTACCCTGTAAGGTATGGATCCACTGCAGCACAAAATGCAACGGCAGGGAGGAGCTCACTCCAGCATTCCTGAACCCACATGTTTTCATGTGAACCAAGCCCTAAAAATAACATGAAAGCCATATCAAAAGTGGATTGATGAAGTCAGTCCAGGGGCTTTTTTCTTTACTGTTGCTTTGGAGGTATGTTGTAAGCAGTTTCATCTCAGCCATGTAGTACCAACTCATTGTACTACTGGAGGAGAGAAAAGTTTTAACATAGCAAGCAGTTACTCCAAGCTACCTGCAAGGCAGTGATGAATACAGCCACAGGGACTGCATTTTTCTAGGTCCAGTGCATTAACAGAGTGTTAACCAGGAAAACATTAATTATACATTGTCACTGCTGTTCACCCCAAAGGAATTCAGCCTGGCAAAACACCATCATAAAAAGGAAGGCATTTGGAACAAATTGACGTATGTGTGACATATATAAATGCCATTTGCATCCTACCATGAAGGCTCTCATGGCTTGAACTGGCTGTCAGGGTCTGCAGTGTCATCAAGAACACCCTCAGATCACGGTCCAGTGACTGATCTCCACTTAATGAGCGCTGACAGGGAAATGAGAACAAAACCCAAGATACCCTCTGGTAACATTTCAAGGTATAAAAACTCCTTTTCTGCTGAAGCCTTTTTTTTTTTTTTTCACTTAATTATTCTTGTTTAAGATAGACTTCAACATTTCAGTGACTGTGGAACAAGACATCTGGGTCTCTGGGACTAGCAATGTGCTGTGAGGACACGGCTCCCTGAGTGTCTGCCCAATTTCATCCCCAGAGCCACCTGACTTGCTTGAATCCACACTCTTCCCACAAGCCAGTTCTTTACTGTGGGGGTGATGAGGCACTAGAATAGGCTGCCCAAAGAAGTGGTAAATGCTCCATCCCCGGCAGTGTTTAAAGCCAGGTTGGACAGAACCTTGGGTGACATGATCTAGAGTGAGGTGTCCCTGCCCATGGCAGGGGGTTGGAACTGGATGATCTTGAGGTCCTTTCCAACCCTAACTATTCTATGATTCTATGACAAGCCATCACAGCACACCACAGGCACTCAGCTTGCACTCATCCACTTTCCCCTCAGGAAAGAGAACCAGGAGATCCAGTCTGCCACATCTAGGTCTGCTGGAGATACAACAGCACAGGGAGGCAGCCAAGACCATCCCAAGGGGCCGAATCAGCTCTTCTCAGTTACATAGGGTTGTATTTGGTTTCCACTCAGACCAGTTGTTTATAGAGTACTGACCATCCATCTCCAGGGCTCTTTGAACAGAAGCACACCTATCGCCAGATGCCAAAATGCTGTTCCAAAGAGCAAAGTAACCTGTATTTTCAAATCTGTACAAGAGGGGTCAGGACTTAGGTTCAACAGCCGGTTACATTACTGAAACGCTATGTCGCTAATGCAGGCACGCTCAAAGGGCACAGCCTGGTGTGAGCACTGGGGCTTTGGGTTAAAGCCATCATCGTTTCATAAATTGTGCACAATCATCCATAATCTTTGCAAAATACACAGTACAGTTTGCTCTCTGCTCTGCACAACCCTTTCATTACAGAAACATCTGTTAGAAGTGCTTTAGCTAAGGGCTTGTCAGAGTTTCCATTATAAACCCCTATTTTCAAGGGGTTACTGCAACTGAGCCATAAAAAGTTGCTCCAGGCTTAAACTTGGCATGAAAGGTCTCCAGTGGGAGAATTTGTATTTTTTTTTTCTAAAACCAAAATGTTAAAATACATGCAGTTAAACAAAAGAAATTCACTTCCATCAGAGACTGCCTCTCCCAAATCTGTATGTGTTAGACATACGTACATCTACACACATAGTACATGGGCCTTTAAAAGCAAACTATTGATTAATTAATTTATCAAGCTATTTATTAAAATGAAGTCACTAACTTCAGAGCCTTATTGATTCATTTCAAATATAAGTGGCCAGGTGATTTCAGATAGAAAAGCAGCAACTACATAGAAAATAAATTATCCATCCATATAAAAAGGTGTGGGGGGAGCAGTACTTCTAGGACATTTTGTCATCCCCAGCTTTAACTGAGCTTTTCTCTTGATGACAACGGGTTTACCCATGCACTGGCAGTAGGATCCAGTGACCAAAATGCAAGTGGAAAGAATATTTCTTTCAAGAGGCAGCCTGCTCCAGCAAGATGAAGGAGATTAGCAGAAAGATGTTAAGTAGGAGGAAATATGCTTGTTTAGAGAAGATAAGCAGAGGGGAAGGATTCACTGTACTGTACTGATCAAGGCAGTTAAGGTGATCCATGAGCAGTGATAGACACAAAAATCCCCCAGGCAGCCTGGGGACAATGAAGAAGAGGCAGAAGCCACAGGAATGTTCAATTCAGGAAAGTTTGGTTCACAAGTAAAGGAAGATGAAGCAAAGCTAAGATCCAGGAGACCTGTGAATTGGAAGGCTCAGTTTGCATGCTTGAGGATATGAGCTGTGCTGATGTTCAGCAAGGCAGCCCTTGGCTATAGGACGAGTAAAACTCTTGTTACACCATTAATTGTGCTGCCATCGGCAGCTGCAGCAACAGACCTCAGTGCTGATCCTGCAGGAATTTAAGCCCATGAGCAATCCCATTTAAATTAATGGGATTATGCCTCAGAAGTGTAGAGTTAAGCATATGTGTATGCGTTTGCTGGAGCAAGCCCCTGGCAACAAGCTCACTTGCAGAGCAACCTGCCTTTGGCGATGTTCTTTGTGCTGCCATCCCAGTGGCACCATCCAGCAGGCAGGTTGGCTCCAGAATGAGCTGTAAGGTCTCTCAGGAAACCCCAAAAACTGGGGGAAGTCACACAGTGATTCAGTGAGTGGCACCCTTTCCTCTGAGTCAGTCCTGAACAAAAGTCCCAGCACAGCTTTAAGATGGGAAACTATGGCTGGATGTGCAGTCCCTTGGAGGAGATGGAAAACAAACATCCTGCCTGTGACCACCACAGAAGATTTCAGCAGCTCTTTAGGAGACTTTGGTTTTAACCTCTGGTGTTTCTGGCCAAAATCCAACTGCTGCAATTTCAACTTTCTGGTTCACCCTCCCAGCATGGGCTCCTGCTCCCTCACAGCCTTGTTTGCATTTTTGAACACCAATAAGTAGCTGATGCAGCTCTGAAGGGTGAGGGAAGATGTCTCTGTGCACACAGCAGATGACACTGGCTCTTTACAAGAAAGAGCATGATGTGAAGAAGCAACATTGCTTCCTTCACTTGCACTGAATGGTGTTTTGGTTTGCATTAAAAGCAGAATGCTCAGTGCTTGGCTCCAGCACAGTGGCTCTAGTTGGAAAAACTAGAGATTTCATTGCATGCAAATGGTTCCCTTTAATCCGCTCAAAGGCTTCAACTCTAACACTGAGCTCAGGGAAAAGCTGAAAACATGGTACAGTATCTTATGTGGGTAATTGCATATGTAGTGTCCTGCCTATGGATATAAAAGAGGAAAATTCCTCCACTGCATCTTATTATCAGCATGCAACATGCTTGAGACATTTCTGGTACTTGGGTGTTGGCCAGCCTCCTCCAGTGCTCTGGAGTCAACACTGCCATCACCTGATGCCTTGTGGCAAACCCATCTTTGAGTATCAGGAGCTCCTAAAAAGAAAATCAATCACTAAAGTCACAGGTTATCTGAAGTGAAGGCTGCCCATGGTTTCCTTCCTTCTTCCTGTCTTCTGTAACCTTCTTCTAAGGCAGTTGACACCACACAAGAATGTCCAGGTGATCACCTCCTCACATTATTATTATTATTATCCTCTATATCATGGAAGTCCTCTCAATTAGAAGGAATGTCTCAAGTATAAAAGCTTTGACTGGATTGCTCCCAGAAATTCGTTTTTCCATCATTTGCAATGATGTCAATACATGTTTTGGCTGGTTCAATAACTTTGCTTGAAAACATAAACAAATACTAAAAATCTGACAACAAAAGTTGACAATAAGTAGCTGGAGAGCTGGGATATACACCAGCTAATGGGAATTTCCTGCTGCTACTACATATGTTTCTACCTTAAATCATTGTGACATAATTTTCTTATCCTGGGTTGTCCAACATGGCATGAAAGGAACAGACATCCAACAGGTCCTAAAGAAGCCATTTAGAATAGCCCATACATTAAAGATTTGCCTTTGCTCTAGGAAGAGAACAATGGTCATAAAAGTTGTATACATTTCTGTGCATTAGAATATTTTTCCTGGGCAGTCATAGCTAATGTCAACGTTATGTATTGTTCCATTTTGAAATTTCCAACATGCCCATGTCTACAAGACCAAGGAGAAAAGTCCTTTTCTTTGGACATTCTTTACACAAAAGTGCAGAAAATCATGTTTTTTAAAATTAATGGGGATTGATGTGAATGTGTTACTTTAACAAGAAACAATCTAGTATTTCCATAAGCAATTAGACTATGTTAATAGTCCACAATCTATCATGCCCAGAAATGACAGAAGCAACGTCCTAACTATATACAAGTGTCAGGGGTTTTGTTAATGTTTCTGTTTTAGAGAAAAGATAACTCACATTTCCATCTGGATCTAGCTCAGGTGTTGTGAAAGGGCAGCATCAGCATCCACAAGAGCAGAAACAGCAGAGAGTCAGAGTTCAGGCCCCAGTGCCATCCTGTTGTTTCTGCAAGAACAAATGACCCTGGGAAAATACAGCAGATTGCATCAGGAAGAGGTGTTATACTTGGCTGTAAACCTCTCTATTAAGTAATCACTGGAGGTGTTGACTTGCCTTTCTTTTATTTTGTTTATTAAATATGATCTGTGATCCTGTTAGCACTTTGAGTGTCACACTGAAGCTTCATACTAGAAAAGGACTGGGTTGGAGGTTCCTTTAGCTGCGGTCCACAGCACATTGGTGAGCTCACTGTGCCTGCAATATGCTGGCTTTGGTCCTGGACTTGAGCTGAGAGGAACAAAGCCAAGGGAAGAAGAGATGAAATAAACAGCAAAAGCAGAAACCATGGTCAACTTTTACAGGAAGGTCAATACCCGTATTCCTCTAAAGACCTCTTAAAAAGAGGCACAAATGCTTTTTCAGTGTGGTTTCCCATGTAATGTAATGTAAATTGCCACAGGGATGTTACACAGTAACTCTGAGGATAAGTGCCCATGAGGCAATTTCTTTATTGAGATGTCGAGCTCATCACAGAAAAGCTGGAAAACACCTGTAGGCGTGGGAATAAGTGTCTGCTTTTACTGGAATAAACCATACCCTGATCGTCGTGCAGGCTTTTCAAGACCCCACAGCATACAGCAGCTATTTCTGCCTGTCTTCTGAAGGAGCCTTTCATTCTTTCACAGTGTAAGGAATTTAGCTGGCTTTTAGCAGAAGAAAACAACATTAAACCACACAATGAAGGTGGGCCATGAAGAAAAGTTAAGTGACATTAGCTAAGTGCGGTAATCCAACGTGTCAATTGCAAGATTATACTAATCATGAGATGCAGTGTTAGCACTGGCCTTTGGCACACTGTATTATGTTGCATTTCCAATGAATATAATAAAAGGCACAGTACTGAATGATTCAGAAGTCTGACCTGAAGATCACAGAAGATGAGGGGAAGTTTCCTGTTGTCTCTAGCAGTCTTTGACAATCTTTTGCAGGAAGTCCCATCAATCACTGAAACAGGCTCAACCATATCAAAACCCTGAGGAAATGAGTTCTCTAAGCTGTACCTATTTGCACCACATTTTCTACCTTAGCTGCCTTTCTCAGGCTGATCTATTTTAAATATTTCTTTCTGGAAGCTTAAAAGCTTGAGTCATTTGGGATGATGGAGTTACAGGGAAAGCTCCTTTTCCACCTCCTTTCCACACCCCCATGTTACAGGACTGTGGAGGCCTTGTTCATGAAATTTCATTCTTTTCCTCCATTAGAAGAACTTCAAATTTGGCAGTGAAATGGCTTTTCAGGCAGATGTAGCTTTCACATCTTTGAAAACCAGCATATATCCAGACAAGTTTAGGTTTCAATGAGCAATGCACCCTTGGTACATAGGATATGCCAGCCCAGATCTGATCAGGGCTGATCTAGACGACAGCTGAGCCGGAGCACAGACATCTGAGAGCTGCAAAACTCACCCCTGCTGAGAAGAGAGGAAGGGAAAATCAGGGATGATTCAAGGAGAGAGAAACGCATATCCACATATCCAACAGGGATGGGAAGAAACTTAGTGGCCAAAAAATGGGGAAGAGGGAGGTTTGCAACAGCTCTGCCCACGCAGCTTTCAGTGACCAATCAGTGCTCCCTTACGGCACAGCTATGGCATACAGTATCCTACAGTATACATTGAATTTTCACTTTTCAGTGCAGATTTTCACAGCCTTTCCTTCCTCCTGTGGCTTTTACTACCTGAGAAGGGAGAAGAGAGGAACAAAAAGCTGCAAACTGAAAGGAGTGTGGGTGTGAGGGGGTTTATGTGTGCTTTGGTTCCAAAGCTTTGGCCTGAAAAGAGATATTTGCGTTAACAGACTACAAAAGAGGGATGATTTGCTGTGCTGGAAAAGTTCGAAACTCCTGCAACGTCAACACAGTTCATTGAAAGTTAGAAGGGGGCGTGTTATTTTTAGGTGCTAAGTAATTCACAACATTTTGTGTTTAAAATAAAGTATTCATCTGTATCATTATGAGTCATCTTTGCTCAGAGAGTTTACTAAAATACTCTCCTTATGTAATACTATCATCCAACATATTCAGGATCTCTATTTTTATCATGAAGATGGTGTACACAAGAAAGCCTCCCAATATATTTATGTTCTTAAGGCTAACAGCAAAGCGAAACAATATTTCAGGTACAGTCACTATTAACAAGTTGTAAAACGTTGATTTCCCATCTTGTATTTTCAAATACTCTAAGTCTTTTCTATTATTATTTTTCTTCTGCAGTTTGTGTGCCGCATGCCTGCAGCCAGGAACATGTGTTTGCAATTATCTGAGCTTTCCATACCAGCTTTGCATTCAACAGCAACTTCTTTTTTTTAAGGTACAGCTCCTCCTCCTACAGAAGTTAATATTCCTCTCCTTTTTCATACAGCAAAGAGCAGCAGCTCTTGATTTCAGGCCCATTTTAGAAATCATTTAATTTGGAGCTCCCCCAGACAGGAATGTTACTTCCTTCTAAACTTCTTGTACATTTTATGAGACAAAACCAAGCTTTCCTATTGAATGCGTATAAAGTGTTGAAGCAAAACTGATGTCATCCATTCTGCCTTTATGAAACTTTCTTTAGTTTCTTATACACTGAAGAATCCAAGAAGAGCCATAACAGTAGTTCAATAGCAGAGTTCAATAGCATCCAATCCTTAAAGCTCATGATTAGCCCTTACAAATCCCACCCTGTGCAACCTGTGACCTGTAGCATACCTGTGCCATGCGTTTTAAGGTCATAAACTGTGGTTATCCCCATTTGTACATGGAAAATTGAGGCAGGCTTCTGTTTGTGCCTCTGTGTTGACTTACTTAGGGCTCAAGCTTGCATTTGACTATTCTCTGTTCAGTTCTAGGCCCCATAATTTAGAAAGCATATTGAGGTACATGAATGCATCTGGAGGAGGGCAAAAAATCTGGCAATGGGGCTGGAAGACATGTTCTATGATGACGGGCTAAGGACTTCGTACTTGTCTTGTTTGGAGGAGAGGAGGCTGAGGGGCAACCTCATTGCTCTTCTACAGCTTCCTGAGGAGGGGAAGTGGAGGGGAGAGTGATGAGCTCTTCTCCCTGGTATCCAGTGACAGGGCACATGGGAATGGTTCAAAGCTGCACCAGGAGAGGTTGAGACTTCATAACAGGAAGCATTTCATAGAATCACAGAGTCATTTAGGTCGGAAAAGACTTTCAAGATCATCAAGTCCAACTGTAACCCTAACACTGACAAGTCCACCATTAATCATTTCCCTAAGTATCACATCTACACATCTTTTAAATACTTCCAGAGATGGTGGCTCAGCCATTTCCCTGGGCAGTCAGTTCCAGTGCCTGACAACCCTTTCAGTGAAGAAATTTTTCCTAATATACAGCCTAAACATCCCCTGGTGCAACTTCAGGATGTTTCCTTTTGTGCTATCATTTGTTACCTGAAAGAAGAGACTAATCCCCACCTTGCTGGATGAGTTGACCAAGGCCAGTGTAAGAGCTTGTTTTCAGCATTATCCATGAATCTCCTTAATGAATCTTCATTAACAGCTGAATCTGCTTCCTAGGACTGGAGAGGGATCAGAAGACATAAACCACATCAAATTTCATGGGCACCACTGGGACAGAGAATGCTCTAGGGCCCAGGCAGCAGAAAGGCTGGTTGGAAGGTGTTAGGGTGTTAGGAATAGGTTATAAACCCCTGCCCTTTGGTCACTGAGTAACCAAAGACTGAATAGCAGATCACTCATATGACCTCTACATGAGGAAAATTAACAATTCCTCATTTGTATGAAAAGCGCTACTTGAATACTACTGTGTGGTTGCCCTGAGCACCAGGAGATACGGGTACCTACTGAAGCACAAAGCTAGCGAGGCAGTGTGTGCCACAACTAAAAGGTAGGAAATCAAGATATTTAACCCAAGAAGAGTAATTCAGAAAGAGGGCTAACTCATGCTTGGTGTCATATAACCCTCCTTCATGGATGTGCTGTGTATCCCTGAAACAAATGTGTGGTCAGCATAATACTGCAGTGTTTGAAACCTCTGATGATAACATGGCAGAGCACAAGTGAAATACCCTTACTGAGCCAAGATTAGTGCTTCAGCCAGTGAACACTTGTGAAGGGACTCACAGCAAGTGAGAATGGGAAGAAAGCCACCACTTCTTGCAGAAGAACTGAAGGAGCCTCTCCCAGGCAGAAGCATATAGCCAGAACATAGCCAGACAGAACACTGATATAATGGGGAGAAATATGGAAATGAGATACCTGCAGAGCCCATTCCTCCTCTGGGGAAGTGCTGCAGTCATTCTGTGACAGTCTCTTCTCATCACTGCGTCTTCTCCCCAAAAGCCATCAGACCTCTTGGTGATGGTCCCAGGTGCATTTGTAGTCGAGGACAGGAGCTGCAGGCCTTCTGGGCGTGGGATGCAGCACTTTCTGATTAATTTGATCCAATGGAGGCAACCCTGCCACCTACTCACCACTATCTTCTCCCTGTTAAAGGTCTATGTTTCTGCAGCAGTTCCAACCTCTTGCTGGGCCATCTCATTCTCATCTACATACTTCAGGACCATAACAGGCCAGGCTTGCATTTTACCCTTCTGCTTTGTTTCTCAGTCTTGTTACCTCATCAGCATTTGAGGGTTTGCATTTTCACTATGCACACACATGCATACATCTAAAAACCTAAAGGCCTAAAAGATTACAGTCATGGAGAAAAAACTGGTTTTGAGTTTATTTTCCTTGTTGTACATATGTTGCCATTACAGTCATCACCTGCTTCCAAGAGCTGCAACTGGAAGGAGAAATATTTCCTTGTTTTCCTGTTGCCTTTCCTTTTCCAGACCCCACTGAAAGTCCCTTTATATAGCTTTTGTATGCAGTCGGTGAAGTTTGCAGCATTTACAACAGCGCTGACCCTCACGTGTCTGTGACAAGTCTCATGACTTCCATCATTTTTAATGTTCGTCTCCATGTGATAAGGGATTGACAAGAATTTTAGCACTAATTTTTATGCATGCATCTAGTCTTCATTTGTAAAAAATGCTTAAAATTATTGCTCATATGACTTCCAAATACTCAGATCATGAGAAGCTTACATTTCTCTTAAAAAAAAAGCATAATTGCTAAACCAATCTGGCGATCATCTGGAGGTTTGTCATAGTGTTATTAATGTCTGCAATTCATCTGCTGTGTTTGTTATTTAAATTTTCTGCCACAGACCAATGAAAACACACTGAAAAAGGCATCTTTTTCACCCACTTTTAGAAAGGAAGATGAGGAAGACTTTGGTGGCAAAAGAAGAGTAAGACTGGTGTGACGCTCACAGCATGTCCAAGGTGTCCTCCTAGTCCAGCCCTTTCAACACAGCTGGCGGCATGGAAATCTACAGACAATGGTGCAGAGATGCTCAGAAATTCCAGTTTCAGGCTTTTCCCCACACAGCAGCATTTCATTGCTGCTGGTGTCTGTAGTGTATAATTCAACTTACAGCTGTCCCTGAATGTTATCTGGAGTTTCCACATATCCCTGGCAAATGAAGCCAGCAGCTACACTCACACCATGGGGACATCTTTAGATGACAGTTGTTTTCCTTAGTGCCTTTTATTGCTTATATTTCTCTACAGTATATTTTGAGCCTAGCTGGTTAAAAAACTTGTTTGGACATGTCTTTGGTTTCACCTTTTCACATGACACCTCAGAAAGACAAGATTGAGGGAGAAAAAGGGACTATGGAAAAACTCCCCTTTTTTTGCCATTGCAACAAGGAATAGTGAAAAGGAGAGGATTTTGTTTTCCTGTTGAAAAATATAAACACTATAAACCCATAAAAACAGTTGAAAATGGAGTGTGCTCAGCATCCTGCACATTGGTACAGACTAGTTGCCACCAAGGGTCAAGTGCTTCTTGTCAATGCTGTTTCTAATGCCTGGACCTTTCTGTATCATCAAGAGGTGCTATTTGCTTAATAAATGTACAAACATGTAGTTAAACCTGTTAGAACACAGCTTCTGCTGTATTTCACTGAATGAACAGTGAGGAAAGAAGCAACATTTCTTGTGCAATGTCAGAACAAATGGTTTGCTGCTGACTGAACAGGGCTCAGTGCTTTTCCTAAGGCCACACTGCCAGCAGGCATGCTGATCTCAAAAGTAAACCTCCTTGACTGCACCAGTCAAAAAAGTGATGGGGATCTCCAAGCAAACATTAACATTAAAAGCCAGTGCACAAAGAGAGATGTTTAGTAATGCAGCAAGAAGTCTCTAAACCAGTTAATTACTGCATTTGTGTGAGAAAAAATAGTATTTATAGGTTATGGTAAGTTATGTCAGTGTTTATGAAACCCTTTTGGTTGGTTTTTTCTACTCATTTTCTCTAATGTTTGCTAAGTTTTAGCATATGTTGTAAATCCAGATAGAGCCACAGTGTGAATGGGGAACTTTGTTCAAGTGTTTTACAGTATTTCTCTGGCATCCAGTTTCTGGTAGCTACTGAGAGGTCTGGGATTGCTGAGCACACTGGGCTGGCCATGCTCTAAAGGGAAAGTAAATTAGTTTCATGTGAATATATTAAGTCATATTTTTCAAGGATGTAAAGCCTCAGGGTGACCGAAGGGTGAAGAATGATAAAATCGGGACCTGCAATTTCTTTCACCAAAGGTTTTGACTATTCTGCTGAAGCCTTCTCCAAATGGAATAAAAAGGAGGTGAAAATTAAAGAAGTTATCTTTGTTTCAAATCTATACTGGAAAAAATATCATCCTAACAATAAGGCTTGTCATTGGACCACAGAAAATAGCAGAGGTTGGGGTTCTGTTAATAACTCCTTCTTGAGAATTTTGTTCACAATCTCAATTATCATTTCATATGCTTTATCTCTCACATACGTAACTAAGCCCTTTTAATCTTTAATGAACTAATTTGTCTTAATTCAGTAGCTATAGAGTTCTCTGAGGAACAAGTGAGAATTTCATTATCAGCTCTAGGACTACAGAAAAGTACATCCTGGGGAGATGGAGCAAGCGAGCAGAAAGCTCAGCTGCCGTGGATACATCAAGGGTGGATGTAATGGAGGGGATTTTTCCAGTTTAAAAGCAAGCATCTTCACATCTGTATTGAGTGAGGCTTTTTTCCTCAGGTGATGGTGGATTTTTTGCAGCTGCTGTGCCCTTTCAGGAATCTTATCCTTCAGTTTTGATAGCTCTGCTAGCCCGGGTTTGAAGTTGTCTTTCACCCCATTTCTGCTGAAATGTTTCTGTATAGGTTTCTCTTGTCAGCTTTGTTATTCTACCTGCTACACTGTCCCTGTTCTCATCTCCTACCAAGACTGACAATAACACCTTTTTGTAGAGCTTTTCAGCAGAAACTTCTCATCAAATAAAAATTTTCACAGGAAGCACAACCTTCTTTCAACATATTTTTAAATAGGAAGCCAGAAATGTGCAACACTTGTGGTTCTGTATGGAAATCGTTGGAGTTATTTCATAAACTGACAGTTTTCCACTGAATATACCAATGATTTTTCCCTCTCTTTTGAATTTTTCTAGGAACAAACCCTATTTGCAGCAGGCACTTGCTCTTCTGCTTGCAGCCCACTGAAGGTAGCTGGAGGACGCTGGCCTTTTTAATTATTGCTTTATCCCCTCTCACCTTGACCTAACTGTGCCCTGGCAGGGAATGTTTGCCTACCTCTAACTGATTTACAGCAGATGTTAGTAGTAATAAATTATATCCCACTTCCCCCAGCCCCTTTTTTTTCTACAGCTCCTCGAACGTTTTCAAATGAAAAGTCTCTCAATCTCAAAGGGCGTTTCTTTTTCAAAATGCTTATTCTGAGGGTTTATGAGTATTTTCTCTTTTTTTCCCAATTATACTGAAAAGCAAAGGCTGTACTTTATTCTTTTTCCTCTATTTTTGCTTTCCTTTTCCTACTGGAAAGAGTGGCACTAAGGTGAAAATACATGAAAAGGGAAGGTGAAAAGAACTGTGACAACAGAAAAACTTCTATGGAAAAAAGCAAATAACTGGAGTAGCTCTTTGGCAAAGCACATGGAACAAGAAGGGGAAAAAAAGTCCAACCCTGACATGTTTTAATTTTTTCTTGTTTTTCCACCAGTTCCCTCCTGACATCATCAAACAATCATTTGGTACTTGTTTCATGTAGCACATGCTAGGCAAGGCGAATGACTTCATGCCTCTAAAGCCAAACCTATGTTCTACCAGCTATTTGCACAGATGCTGTCATCAGCGCCCTGGCCACGCTCGTAGGAACCAACCTCCATCACCAGCCTTATGCATCCTGAAAGCACAGCAAAAGAGCAACTGGGAAAGTGAGGATCCAGCCTGAAAGAGCATTCAAGGCCACACTGGATGTGGATGTGAGCAACCTGGTCTAGTGGGATGT